>WBNH01007812.1:6571-40921 GCA_013401255.1 Urocolius indicus | reverse complement strand
CTGTTTCAGTGTTTGAGTGAGGGAGCCCTGGCCCAGGCTGCCCAGGGAGGGTGTGGAGGCTCCTTCCTCGGAGGGCTTCAAGAGCCACCTGGACACGTTCCTGTGTGACCTGATCTAGGTGGGAGCTGCTTCTGTAGGGGGTTGGACTGGATGAGCTCTAGAGGTCTCTTCCAACCCCTACCATGCTGTGATTCTATGATTCTATGTTTTTGGCCTAATGTTTATTAAACATTCCTTTCCTTTTGCTCTTCTTTGCAGTTTTCATCTGTAGTTTCATGGTTGCAGCACCTATCTTTGGTTACCTTGGTGACCGTTTCAACAGGAAGATCATTCTCAGCTGTGGGATCTTCTTTTGGTCAGCTGTCACTTTTTCAAGCTCCTTCATCACAGAGCAGGTAAGACCTTTGAAAGGCATGTTTGGAGGGTGACATGAAAAGATGGACAATACATTCCTACAAATGCTCACTTCTCATCACAGTGTGCTCAAGGGGAAAATTTCCCTCTGGTGTGTATTTGACATACAACATGTTGCATTATCTCAACTTTCATGTCCAGTGTGGTCTGTGACACTGTGTTTTCTTAACTGTGAAAGCTGTTACTCTTTGATCGTCCACATTCCTTTAAAAAGTAACAAGTGAAGCATATCTAAGCCAGAGTTTCTATTGACGTAAGGGTTTTGTTCTGAGGGAGATGCTAAAGAAACTTTAAAGGCTTTAAAAATGACTTGGAAATAAGAAAAATGCATGGCTATACAGGGGTTCTCTCATCTTCTGATATGTGAGTCAAGCCATTGGAGTTGCTTGGGAAGTCTGCTCATGGTATATGGAATGACAGAATGTACCCAGCAGTGGTTTGACACGGGCATTGATTCCTGTCCAACAGGGGCAGTGAAGGTGGATCATTGCATAGAGATTAGACATAATTTTAGCTCCTTTGGTACTAGTTGATGGATATGTCCAGGGAACTTGTGATGGAGTTGTCAGGCTCACTTCATTTTATCAGGCTATGAGCAGCATCCCTCAGCTGCTTTCAGGACATCCTCAGTTACCCCATTTTAAGGACTGTTCATTGCATTCATTTTCTTGCCTGTCAGAGGCACTTGTTAGAAGCTATGATCTGGCAGTTTCTGGGGGAAAATATCCTCTTGTTTAAATCATATTATAAAGCTTTAATTACTGAAGGTGGTAACATTCCTGGAGAGACAATTCACAGCTCCTGGCATCGTCAGACTTGCTTCCCCAAGGCAGGCAGGGACATTCCTCATCAGCTGCGCTCCAGAGATTGCAGCATTGCGGTCACACCTAAAGAATGACAACCAGGAACCAAACCTCTCCACCCTGCCCCTTCCTGGCCACACACATGCTCTGCAGTTTCTAATAAAAGAGGATTTCCACCTAAATTGGGCAGTGGCACTCATGTGTCTCTCTGGCTTTCATGTTTGATTGATTTCTAAAGAAAAATGCATATGGACAAATGTAGAAGCCTTTAACTCAGTAAATTGTTCTAGTCTATAATTGGCCAGGAATTGTCCTTTTCCAGAGACAGAATGTTTCCCATTTAAACTGAGCAGAGGGTTTGTGTTGTGAGTTTGTTTGTTTTTGTGGGTTCACTCTGCAAAAGCAGCTGTGATCAGAGCCCAAAGAGAGAAACATTTTATGATGGAACCAATCACCTGCCTTTAAACACTTCTTATGTTATGAACATACATTTATTCTCCAGGCCTCATCAATCTCTTTGCAGTGGACCTTGTCTCATCTTTGCGAGTAGTGAAACACTGGAACTGGACTGATGTACTCTGTCAGGCTTTTTAGAGCTGATTTTCATTTGAAGGATTTGCATTTGAAGGATTACCTCATTAGCTGTGGTAGTTCAGGGATTAATATATGTGGTCACCAGAATATAGGAGTGGAATATATCAGAGTGGAAGTCAAAGAAAGGGCTAATAATGTAAAGCTGGAATACTTTTGGAATCCAAAACCCAATGATCTGGAAGTCACAAGAGAGCCAAGATCAAAATAGCCTGACCTGTTTTAATTTGTACTAGTACTAACTCTGGACCCAAACTACAACCTTGGACAAAATCTCCTAAATACTGAGGAGAATCCTCTGTCCTGTTTTTACTGTGATCCTCCACTCTACCAGAAGCTTTGCCTGTTTAAGAGGTTTTCTTGCCTGGGTCTTGTTACCTGCTCCAAGAGATTATGGAAACTTTCACAGCTGTTGTATGGATGTGCTTTACCCAGGGGATGCTGCGGCTGAGCGAGCTCATGAGAATAATCCTGACTCTGCATGGTATCCCTACCACTTCAGTATCTTTGGCTGATCTTCCACTGGGAAGACATGCCACATTGAACAAGGTGGATTTCCAAAGTACTAATAAGAAAAAGGGCCAGAGCAGAGCCAAGGCAGCTTTTGTTCTTTATGCAGTGCCTAATTAGACATTTCTCCCAGTCTTCTAGGATTCATTGGAAGAGCAAAACACTGTCTCTTCTCTCAGCATTTTTTCTTTCTTTCTTTCAAGACAGTATGTGTGTTTGTCAGGGATGTAGGCTAGGGGCTGAAATATGAAAAGCTCAAAAGCTGGCACAAATAAAAGCAGTAGTACAGACTGCTGTGAGTAGATAAATACTCACATCCACGTCAACCTGCAAACACGGGGCTAGAAGGAGCAAACTGGCACAGGCTGAGCCCACTGAAAAACTGTACAGAAAACTTCATGTGATGACAGCTAAAACACTGAACTAGGTAAGAAACATTCAGTGGGAACAGCAAACTGTATGTAAAGCGACTGCCTTCCTTCAAATTTTGACAGTGCCTAGTGCCTCATTCATGCCATCACCGTGTAATTAAGCAGAGTACACGTCCAGGGAGTTCAAATCTGGGGTGTAAATGGAAAGAGGCAGCCTAGCAAAGGCAGAAAGCAGCTACAGGATTGGTGAACTCTGAAGGTACCCAATTTGTAAAGGTTTTTGGCTGTGTGTGATAATATCAATTTCTGGCTAGAATCTGGACACTTAAACCAGTGAAAATGTCCTTTGGGTGAATATCTACAGTATTTGTAATTCATTGTACAAACAAGTGTACAGACAAGGACACGTTGATTCTCATCTGTCCTAATGTCAAGATGTTCACTAAAGAAATACCCATGTGGCAAGAAAAAGGACATGGAGGGAGAAACTACCTCAGAGAGCTAGATTTTGATCTGGAAGAAAGAATTGGAGCACAGTGAAACAGTTCATCTAAGAGACTATCTAAATGCTATTTCATAGTCTTTGAGTGAAAAAGATAGTGACTGAAAATTGGCGGCCAGAACACGGACTTTAATAGCTAGGCCATGCAGACATACAGTTGCTGAAGAGCACTACAGTGAGGTTTGTAACCACTTATTAAAATATATTTAGGTATTTATTACTTTCATTTGTATATTTGGGCTTTTACCATGGAATAATGACAATCAAATGAATGAAGAATGAATCTCTCATCTGCTAGTAGCAACTAAATAACAAAATTATAGGCTCTGACATGGAAACAAGAAAATCAGAACAAAGTTTGAGGGTAGTTCCAGTGTACATAGGAGGTGACAGTTACAGAAAGCAACAATGCGCTAATTCCATGCATAGCAAAATGGACTGATTACATGTCTGGTTACTGTTCATGAGGTCTTCAGTGACATTTAAAACAAAATAAGAAACACAAATGAATAATGTATCAGAGTAATTCTGTACATGCAGCTGGTTTCATGGATGAAAGTAGTTAATGATAAACTTAACTAAAGAGAATCATCAGAAGTAACGAGACAGAGATCATATTGAAAAGGCCACTTTTCATTCTGTCACATGATGTGATTTGATAATTTATGTTGGTGCACAATTTCTCTATTGAAAAATAACAAATGAGACCTGGATGAGTTCCTGTGTGCACTACTCTAGGTGCTGCTGCTCTGGCAGGGGGGTTGCACTGAATGAGCTTTCCAGGTCCCTTCCAGCCCTTCTGATCCTCTGATTGTGTGAGTCTCCCTCTGTCTCTGGTACTGACACATTCCTGCTCTATACCACTGTTTATCACTCCCTAAAATAAAAGTGGCATTAAAACTTATTAGGAGACTTGTTCATTGATCTAAAATTAGTTAGAATTGGTATATATTTAGGCATCTCTCTAGATTAACCCCATTTATAGACATTTTAAGTATGTCTGTATCTTAATTTGTATTTTCTAGGTACAAACACCTGCCTAGAAATCACCTCCCCTTACACATGCCTTTAATCAGTTCTGCACCTGTGGTGACACAAATGTTGGTGCTTTCACCTGCATAATCCTTTCTAGTGTTATTTTTCGCTCTTGGCAAGCATTTGAACGAAATGCTGGTTGTTGTTTCATGCTCTGCAGTAAATCAGCAAAACAACCAGAGAGCTGCTGGGCAGTTTAAAGTCATGTCACAAAGAAATGCACTCAGCACACACACTTCATCAAGTTTCTTACCAAGACACGTTTCCATCCACACAAAAAGCTAAATGTGTGTCTGTCTGTCTTGGTATTAATGTAAACTCTGACCTAATAACCATTCATTTCTCTAGATAGCTTTGATGACCACAGTGCCTGGTTGCCTGTGAGTCTTCAAGTTCAAGGCTGAGAGTCTTGAACTGCTTTACATTTTTGTCATTGAAAAGAATCTGTAATCCCAGTTTCTCTCTTCCTGAGCAGTTTCATGTGAAGCAGTTTGGTTAGCAGGAGTGATCAGGCCACCTGCTGAGAGTTTGTTGCTGACTGCTTGGATATCCACTTGTATAAGTCATCATAATAGTTCTTATAGCTTACTACTTTGGCTAGAATTTGTTATTCTTAGATGACACCTTGCCTTTGGTGCTAGTTCTCCTGCTCTTTTTAGCACAAACTTGTGAGAGATCAGGACCCCTGTTCCTTATGGGCAGACACCAGCACCTTGAAGAAAGACAGACTTTAGTGTTGAAAACTGGTAGGCTATTCTCCAGTCTTACAAGATCCTACTATTTCCCATAAAGCATCTTTCTGTTTAAAAGAGATGCTCTTTTACAGATGAGCAAAGTATTTTGCCAAGTAGGCTCCACTAGGCTGGGAGACCAAGTGTACCCAATAATCAACCAGACCAGGCTGGGGTAACGTGGGTTTGCTGAGAGGCATCAGAGCTGCAGATAGTAGGAAGCCTGGAAAAGGAGAAGCAAAGAACTAGCAACATAAACTAGGGATGTGCTTTCAGATCCTGCAGCTCCTGTTCAATATTTCTGTTTAAATGTTGGTATAATTAACATGATAAAACCTTTTTTCCTCCCACTGAGTTAATCTGGATAGGTATTTCTGCTCATAGTTTTCTTTCTTTTCCTCTCTTTTTGATTTATCACTGAAAGAGAAAGCAAACAGTCCACTGTGGAATTCCACTTAGCCCACATGGCTTGCTAAAGTCCTGTCTCTCACACTTGCCAGATGTGTATTTATTTCCAAAGCTTGTCTTTCAAGGGGTGCTAAAAGAGAAACAGCAAATGATGTGCAGCATGGAACAAATGGTGAGCTGGGTTCATTTTAAAAAACAGGAATATAAACCAACCCCTGCCTCCTCCACACCATGATTCACTCTAAGAGAGGGGGGAAAAGCCTTTCCTCTTCCATGCTCTGGCAGAAGCTATGTTAAAAAACATACAGCTTCTGTTCCTTCACTTGCACTGTGTCAAATAAACCCACAGTTTGAAACCAGAAACAAACAAAAGTAAAAGCCTCAAGCCATCCTTTGGCATGTAAGGAAGCTGCTGGGTTATCTTTGAAGTCATCAGCAATGTTGACATCCCACTGTTCCAGCTGATTGGTTTTGAGCAGAGCTCTCTTAAGTTAGAAGGCAAAAGAGATTCTCCCAGCAACTTTCTGAAGTGTGCTGCTTCACTCCTTCCCTCACATGTAGTTCCTGACAGTTGGTGTGGCTCCTGCAGAAATTGGTGCTGGAACTAACACGGGATGTTCATGGACAAAGGCTGTTGGTTGGCTCTGGGGTATTTTGGCACTAGAACTCTGCAGATGGGCATATCACACAACCACAGAATCCTAAGGGCTGGAAGGGACCTCGAAACAGATAGCCCACTGCATGCTCTCTGATCACAGAGAAAGAGCTTAGGGTGGGTAATACACTACTATGGTATCTGCCAGTGGTGTCAATACTCAAATTACTCAGTGCTGCTATTATGGCCATACATGTAACACTTGGTGTGGTGTCCTGCTGCAGTACCTGGGAGCTGTCACCTACTCCTGCTTTGCCTCTGCTCTGTTAACATGAGACATGGTAAGCTATACATCTTCTCTCCAGCTCTCACGGCTCCCTCCTCACCACAGGTGAGCTGCAGTGCTGGGAGTCCAGGGATCAGTGAGTGCCAGGTGAAGGAGGATGCCAGGCTGGATTCAGGTGCCTCTGAAGTCCCAGAAGAGAGACAAAAGATAAGGGGCTCTCCTCTCTGCTTTGCACTACAAAGTGAAACTCTTTGTAGACTGATTCTACCTTACATTTCCTCTGCCCTATATCTGAAAGCAGACGGTTTGGAGAAAGAGAACTCCTGTAGCCCACTTCAGGCCTGCTTCCCCTCTCAACAGCCTGCTATGCAAAAGGCTTATTTGCACTGCAATGTGCTGCTGATGGCATTGCAATCAGGAGAAGAGATGAACCTACCTCAAATCCAGTTATCATTACCAACATCCATATGCCTGCTGGAGATGGAGAGGAGCTCTCCAAAGCTGCAGTTCTTCAGAAGCAGGAATTGTCAGATTCCTGCAGCAGTTGTGTTGTGGGACATTCCCTCTGTGTTTTCATGGCTACTTGACTCTCCAACTCTAGCTAGGACTAGATCAAGACATAACCGTGCTCCTTGGACAAGGAAGTATGAGAGTTTCTATGGGAGCTGAAAAGCACAATTTCTTTGACTCAATTGCAGCAAGAAGACACATTCTGCTCCTTCCCAGTGCTACTCACAACACTCTCAGAAGTCTTACTCTCCTGTTGGGGGCATTTTTAGTGTGGCTTATGTGAGGTGTATTGTAGAAAAAAAATAATATTGCTAATTTCTTCATTAGTGAATCATAGAATCATAGAATGGCAGGGTTGGAAGGGACCTCTAGAGCTCATCCAGTCTAACCCCCTACAGAAGCAGCTCCCACCTAGATCAGGTCACACAGGAACATGTCCAGGTGGCTCTTGAAGCCCTCCAAGGAAGGAGCCTCCACACCCTCCCTGGGCAGCCTGGGCCAGGGCTCCCTCACTCAAACACTCAAACAGTTTGTTCTTATGTTTCAATGGAACTGTTTGTGTTGCAGCTTCATCCCATCACCCCTTGTCCTGTTGCTGGATATAATAGAACAAAGTGCTGCCCCAACCTCCTGACACCCACCAGTGAGATATTTGTAACTGTTAATGAGCTCTCCCCTCAGTCTCCTCTTCTTCAGACTGAGCAACCCCAGGTCCCACAGCCTTTCCTCAGAAGGAAGATGCTCCAGTCCCCTGATCATCTTGGTGTCCCTGCACTGGCCTCTCTCCAGCAGTTCCCTGTCCCTCTGGAGCTGGGGAGCCCAGAACTGGCCACAGGACTCCAGATGAGGCCTCAGCAGCTCTGACAGAGCAGAGGGGCAGCAGAACCTCCCTTGATTGAAGCATTTGCTGAGCTGGTCTTTAGGTGTTCTGGGCATCTGTCAGGTCTGCAACACATCTTCAGCACAGCTGATACTGAATACTGTATGGGAAACCGTTCTCCTGTAAGACCAACATCTTCTCTTGCACAGACAAGTGTAATGACTTGACTTCTTGAATCTTAGGTCTTCGTTCTTCCCTCAGATTTTGCTGATCTGTGATAGTAGAGATGGGAAAAGGTTTAGACAGATGAAATAGCTGCAGCTTGCTGAAACAGAGTGCAGAATCACTGTCATGTGTTTTTCTCCTAGCTGCTTCATGTTTTTACCTTGTCTCTTTCTACCTGCCCCTTTTCCAAGGGAAACTATAAATGAAAATGAGGTTAGCGTGTTCTCAGAGCATCAGCCCCAAAAAGCCCAACTGTGACAGGAGGAGGCTTTTCATAGGTGTTATCAGAAATGGAAATGTTGTATTTTCTGCTCTGCTTCTTGTGGTTTTTTTTTTTTTTTTTTCCCTCCAGTACCTGCATCTATGTATCTGTAAAGCATTTGGGAAGAGTTATTGAAAACACAGCTGGTGATGGCTGCTGGGAAAGACAGGATAGTTCCAAAACTTACTCAGAAAGTTTATTCATGTGATGAGAAAAGTAAACTTTAAGAAACTATCATAAGGAATGTCTCTACCATACATTGCATTTACAGTCTGCAGTGTGTCTGGGACAGAATGGGTTCTGCTCTCCCTTCCGTGACCCAAAAGCAATCAAGCCTTCCCCAGGTAGGGTCAGTCTGGCACCATGTCCCATTCAGACCTCTCAAATCACCCCCATCATGTGCTGTTATATTCCTGAGAGTGCCTCCTGCCCTCTGCTACCTACTTTTGGGTGATTGATCTATCTGAAATCATGCAATATCTGAATGAAACACTGGGGATGCTGAGAGGAGAGGGTATGTGTCTATTGCCGAGTGTCATAACTCACCTGAGCTGACACGTGCTGCTGCAGAGGCTTTAGTTCATTAAATATCAGACCTGCTCCTCAGAGCTTAGGCAGTCTCTAGAGGGGGTGGACAGAGGTTTGTGCATCAAGAAATAGCCTTGAGGCTTAATGCTAATTTGCAATGTGTCTCGGTGAGGGCTCTCTGCAATTGCCTACCTCTTTTTCAGAGAGCCTTTGATTATCTAGGTTACTGGAAGATGGTTGAAATTGTTACCAAAGGGTCTGTGATTGTGGCTCTGATTCAGCTCCTCCTCTGGAAGTCTGTGGGAACATTTTGTGTGTCTTTGTGGGAATTGAGTCAGACACTACATCTTTTTGAATCAATATGCTTGCATTTGATGCTGTTTCACTGGCTCATGAAAATGCCTAAAGACAACAGCTGGGGACTGTGATGCCAAAATGAAAGATCTTTACAGGCCAAAGACCTTTACAGCTTTGTCTCTTTTTTTATGCAGAAACCTGAGTTTATAGACTTTAGGTTGCAAAGCAGGACAGTTCAGCCGTTATGTCAGGTAATGGATGATTTGGAGGTAATGCCTGTCTGTAACTGTCATTCCCTTTGTCCTGCTTTTATTTTGCCTGAACAGGGAATCTTACCTGGGTCAGTTATTTGCTGAGGAGGCAGAAAGCGAAGAAGGCATATTTATATCATTGCCAGGCTGTATGTGTCTTGGAAGGATTCCTTCTTCTTGTGTTATGTATTAAAATGTTTCTTCTGCTTGTCATACTGCAGCAGAGGCCTAACTCCAGAGCACACTGACTGGAACACAGAAAGGATCTAACTGCTTCAACCCTGTCTTGTTGGAAGTGTCTGTAATGCTTTAGCATTATGCTCTATAAAGCTTCCTGTCAGCTTGGGGTGATGCTTGCAGCAGTAGTTGTGACATGAGGAACACAGGCCATTTCTGGTGCTTTCATGCTGTGCTTCAGTAGTGGGGATGTTCAGACATGGGTCTGGAGAAATGTTACGTGAATGTGAATGAGGCAGCTTGTGGATTGTGTTCTTCAGGTTTGTGACTTGGAAAGAAGCAGGATTCCTCAGGAGAGTTTGGTTAAAGAGGCCTCACAGACAAAGAAAACATTCACTCCAGTTTTATGCTCATTAAGAGGGCTGGAAACAAAGCTCAACTTTCTATTAGCAAGGCTTTGGTGGTTCATGAAGGTTGTGCATACTGTTCTGAAACAGAGGATGCAGGAGAGAGGGAAAATTTTCATCAGGCTCTGGCTTGTGTTCAGAAGCAAAAGTATGAATTTGAGCCTTTCTGTGGTTGAGCTCTAGGCTGCCTGCTGATACAAAAGCATCAGTCATACTATAGGAAGTGTAAGTGCTTCTTCAGTCCCACACAATCTGGGGCCTCCTGGGTCATGCATAAAGGCTGAAAAAGGACCATTGTGTTCTGAGTGCAAATAGTGTGAAGATGGGAAACCTCTCTTAGTACCAAGTGCTAAATTAGTCTTTTGAAGTGCTGGCATTTCTTCTAAACCCATAAAGTTCACCCATTACACAAAACTCTGCATTTGCATCTCATGTGACACTGAATTAGGGTACTAATCACTAACCCCTGTAACAGATTTTGAACTGGAAATCCCAGGGAATGGTGCTGATCACCATGGCTGAAAACATGATTGACAAAGTCTCATGAGAAGATAGTGACAAACCATGCAAGTGCATTTAATACATGTAAATAGAATTGTCATTTTGTCAGGTAGTTTGAACTTAGAGAATGGAATGAAACTACAGCATGGCAAAACCTTGCCAATTAATAATGCTCCAACTAGCAATGTAACTGCTGCTCAGAGAGGAACACAAATAAGAAGAAGCTGCTGGGTAGGAGGAATTGGTAGATGCATCATTTTCTCTTTGGAAACCTGATGTGAAAAATGAGGCATCTGTCAGATGTAGGGCAAGCATTCTGCAAGGTCAGCCTTCCTCACAGTACGTGGGTGCTCCTGGATCTTGCTGGAGTCAGCAACCCAGAGCAGTGTGCAAACAGAAAGCAGGAAGGAAAAGAAGGATCAGAGTTTGGAAAGATTCAGAAGGGTTTTTATCAGCAAAGGTGCCTGAAAAGTCTCACCTGCTGGTGTACTGAAATGGTTAGTATTTGCAAAGTAAAATATGCCAAGAAGCAGTGTTCATGGTATCACAGGATGGTGGGGTTTGGAAGGGACCCCTATTGGTCATGCACTCCAACCCCCTGCCATAACTCCCCTGTTACATTGCTGGGACTATAACTTTGTGGTAATTTCACTCTCTTAACATGTGTCCTTCGTGGACTCTCAAAGCTTGTTCTACATTTGCAAATACATGTAGTCAGGGCCAAATTTGCACCCTTGGATGTCTCAGTTGGCTGATGCTTTTTGCAAAACACTGCTCAGGGATCATAGTTTTTGCAGTTGTTTCAGGAACAGGAGCTGTGGAATTGTTCTTTCCAAGAGCAAGGCCTGCCTTTTGGATTTGACTAAATTTGAGGTGCAAACCCAAAAGTGTTGGAGCCAAGACAGCCCATTGGGTTAATGTGGTTGGATCTCACATCCTTCTGTAGAAATGGCTGAAGGTGGAGATGTTGGTAGTGTTGTAGATTGATGCCTGTAGCTATTTGTTCTGAAAAATATATCTATTTCTAGCTGGTTTGCTTGGATTCAATCTTTGCTTCTGACTCATCTGTGGTTGACAGCCTGGTACTACCAGTGAATATCCTCTAGTTTTATGCACATTTGGCTATACTCCAGCTGCTGGTATTGCAAACCTTGCCTGTGTCAAGAACCCTGCATTGTTTCCACAGTTGCAAAAACACATTGTATTTCTCCCAGTCCCTGTTTCTGCGATTGTTCTGGTTGTCTTTGCATGTCTCAGGAAGGGAATTGGTGGTAGTGCATCATGCCAGAGATATTCATTGTGGGTACTGGTAAGTGTGTCCCACCTGACAGACCTGGAACAGAAAGCAACAGTTTGCTTCTGACCCAGAACTATTAAAAGTCCTCATGGGAACAGTTTGGGAAGATACATTGTGGCTGAGCTACATGTAATGGTTTTGTAACAGGGATAAATGACCCCTATTTTTCAGCCACGTGAAATGCTGTGGACTCCTCTGTGTCTTCCACCAGAGCCACAGGGATGAAAAGAAGTGCTTTCTCTCAGTGTTCTGGCAGGCACTGCTAACATGGGGCTCTTTATGATCTCTGTCATTTTCTTTAAGATTTCTTTTGTAAGTGGCTGTGCACATATCACTCTGCTGGATGGTGTTCTGGGGGGAATAAGCAAGCTAATCCGTTACGTTCCTTCCAATTACCTTCCAGAGCCCTGTCATTAATGTGATATTAACGACCAAAAGACTAAATTGAGAAGGACATAAATCCCACTATTTGAATGTCATGCAATACTTTTACCCCAGGAAGGTCAGTCAGATGAAAAGCCCTTCAATTAGTAAGCTGAAATGCTGCTTTGTCTTACCTGGGCCACTGTCAGGACCTGGTAATGCTGCTTGATCACCCAAGGTCTTGTAATTACTTTATCTAATTGGATAGAGAATGGGAATTGGGCTCCTTTCCCCCCTCCCCCCCCTTTTTTTTTTTTTTGGTGATACCCAAAAGTGACTGAAGTGTAACAGAGGGGTCGGTGAGCACTGCCACAGGCCTGAAGGGAGGACAGTGGTGGGAACCTGCATTTCAGATGCTGCAGCTTCCATGATGAAAGGGAATGACAGAATCACACAATCCGAAGGCAGCACCTAGAGCAGGGCACACAGGAACTCATCCAGCTGGGTTGGAATGTCCCCAGAGAAGGAGCCTCCACAGCCCATCTGGGCAGCCCCTGCCAGTGCTCCCTCACCTCAGCAGGGAACAAATTCTTCTTTGTGTTGCTTTGGAACCTCTTCTGTTCCAGCTTGTGCCCGTTGCCCCTTGTCCTGTCATTGGCCATCCCTGAGCACAGCCTGGCTCCAGCCTCCTCACACCCACCCTTGATGTATGTGTAACATGAATGAGCTCAGCCCTCAGGCTCCTCCAAGCTGCAGAGCCCCAGCTCCCTCAGCCATTCAGCACAAGGCAGATGCTCCCTGTCCTTCTGCAACTGAGGGCCCCAGCACTGGACACGTTATCGCAGATGTGGTCTCACCAGGGCAGAGCAGAGGGGGAGCAGAACCTCTCTGACCTCCTGCCCTGCTCATTCACCCCAGGCTGCCACTGGCCTTCCTGGCCTTCTTGGCACGTTGCTGGCTCCTGCTCATCCTGCTGCCCACCAGCACCCCCAGCTCCCTTTCCCCTACTCTCAGAGTTCATTCCCCAGCCCGTGCTGGTCCATGGGGTTGTTCTGTCCCAGATGCAACACTCTACACTTGCCCTGGCTGAGTTTCATCAGCTTTCTCCCCGCCTAACTCTGCAGCCCGTCCAGATCTGGTTGAAAGGCAGCACAGCCCCCAGTTCAGTATCAGCAGCAAACCTGCTGCCAGTGCCTCTGTTCCCTCAGCAAGGTCATTAATGAATAGATTGAACAGCACAGGCCCCTGAAGGACTCCACGAGACACAGGCTGGCAAATAGACCCTGCCCCATTGATCACAACTCTCTCCCTTCTGCCCTTCAACCAGTTCACAATCCACCTCACTGCCTGATCACCCAGCCCACACTGTCTCAGTTTTGCTGCCAGGATGCTGTGGGAGATGGCATGAGATAAATCAACATAAAGCACATGCACTGCCCTGCTACCATCTGTCCACCTGCTTACATCTGCATCAAAAGCTCTCAGAGAGTTTCACATTCAATAGCTGCAATTTGCTAAGGCAACCTCGACCCTGATTTTTGCACCTGTGTAACACACAGCATCTCCCTGCCCACTCTGGGCAGTGCTGTGGGAGTCTTGCTGCTTCCAGAGTGGGTTTGTTTTTGTTTTTTTCTCCAGAACACTTAATTAGTTGCTTCACCATAGAGCCTGTCTGTAGGTATCCACTTGTAAAACACTTTAGTTGCTGATTGAAGGGTGTGATGAGTGAAAAGGGAATATCTTACAGTCTTTACTGGTTATTTTTATGTACTAACTATAAATCTCACTAAATAAGGACCCTTTAATCAGCCAGAATCTTAAGTACATTTCCAAATAAAACTTCCCACATTCAATTAAGTGTGCCTGAACAGCACCTGAGGGAACTAAAGCCATTAACAAATACTACAGATCATCAAAGGAAAGGTGAGTGGCCTTTGCTTCATCTCCCTTTCTCGTTTCTATATTTAAATATGTGTTTTGTTCTCTCTCTACTTACCGTAGTCTCTCTTCTTGCAAGGCTCTGAATACCAGCTGAATTTTCCGAAAAGAGAATTGTTCAAAGGTGGAGTGCTTAGAGCTGAGAATTGTTGGGACAATGAATGCATCCAAGTGAGCATTTTTATTTTAGAAGTGTTTGACAGTATAAGCAGATGCTGTAGAAGAACTAGGCTTGCTTTAGAAGCTATACTGTAAGTCCATCCCAATTGCAAAGGGTTTATGTATTGACCCTTGAGCAATAATTAAAAGAAAAACCTTTTTATGGTGAATGCAACAGAAACATAGTACATGAGGTGGTGTCTGCCCTGCAGATTTAACAGATTTTGAATGTCTTACCTTTGCTAAAGTGGCATCCTAACTCTAGAAGTGTGCTTCTGTCACTATAGAGCCTGACGTGTTGCCTCAGTGTGTACCAGTACTTCAGAGGAGGTGGTAAAGATCAAGCCAGACTCTTCTCAATGGTGCCCAATGAAAAGATGAGGCAATAGGTACAAATTAAAATACAGAAATTCCGTTTAAACATAAGAAGAAACATTTTTACTGTGGGTATGTCCAAATACTGGAACAGTGAGGCTGTGGTTTCTCCATCCTTGGAGGTATTCAAAACTTGATGTTGACCAACCTGTTGTAATTGGCCTCACTTTGAGCAGGGGACTACAACTATATTATCTCCAGAAGTCTCTTCTAATCTCAGCTGTTGTCTGATCCTGTGAGATGCATACAAAGGAGAGAGCAATTTGGTAACAGTGATGAAAGATGAGTTTGGCATCAAGAGTTCAATTGAAGGGAAGAAGCTGTAGAACTTCAATCCAGTGGTGATAGGAATGACGGGAAATGTTGTGTGCAGTAGTGACCTAAAAGCCAGATGTGATTGTAAAGAAATGGGAAGTGAAAAGTGGTTGTGGATATAATGATGACACATACAATAAACCCATCACATCTCTGCAGTGGGCCCAATGGCAAAAGAACCAGCAACTGCAGTGCATCTGCCCCAGGGCATCCGGCCAGCTTGACTTGCATCTGATAAGGGAAGAGCATCTTGCCAGAGGTGAGAAGGGTGATTTATAGACAGATATTTATCAGACAGGTAACTGTAGTATGAACCTCTAAATGCACTTGTGTCTCTACAGAAAACAGATAAAATACTGATAGTCCAGAGCATTGCATCTGAGCTGATAACTCATCAAGCTATCACCAACCAGACACAAACATGTGCCCTGGCTAGTTGCTATGTATGTCACCCAGACATTAAACACACTCAACTCCTTTTGGTTGTCGGAAGTCCTGAAAACTGTTCTTACCCAACTTAGTAATGAAGGAGAAAAGTGCCAAAAGTAACAAACCTCAGGGTAAACTGTTCTTGCGTGTTATTTTGTATCTTGGTCTTTCTGCTGGCAATCTCTATGAGGTATTAGTTAAGATTACTTACAGGTAAAGATAGATGTTTATCTTCTTTGTTCCTGCACAAAGATCTCCCAGACAGTAAGACATCAAATGGCCAAACTTTGGCATGAATATTCATTTACTTAAAAGTCTGGGTGGAACTTGGCAGGAAGACATGTTCTTTGGGATGGCATGGAACAATTCACCAGTTCTAACTATGTAACCCTGCTCTAGCTCTTTACAATATTTATTCTGCTTTTATTAAAGCGAGTTTGAACCGTTCATATTTGAGAAGGTAGAGCTTGTGACTTTGTAATCTGTATCTAGGTTTGATGCACCCTTCCTACCAAGTGTGTGGACCCAGGACTTCTATCCCCCAGTTGAAGCCACATTGTGTTCAAAACTTGTAAAGCTTCAGGAGTGCACAGAGGTGGAAGAGGTATCTAGGCTTGGCTCTTCTGCTGTAGCCTTTGTCATTCATCCAGACACAGGATGGAATTTCAAATGTGCAAATCATCCCATGATGTAGTTTTGTCTTTCATGGTATGTCAGTGTGCCTGTTTGACTTGGGAACTTTCAGGTTCTTAAAGGTAACACCATCGTTGCTGGGAGGCCTGGGAGAAGTGGAGGAGTTAGTATTTAAGCAGATATGTCACCTGGATGCCATTCCATTGTTTAGCTCTTTTAGTGACTAATGAGGTGGAATTTGAACTGTGAGTTTTCAGGAGCTAATGCTCTTAGTCACAGCACCGATACTCAGAAGCCTGTTCCTGGTTTGGTTTGCATCATTGTCCCTGGTACATCTCTGCTGTAGCTGTGGTTAAGGATGTGATGTGTCATCTCTAACCACTTAGATCTGTGCAAAGTACTGAGGTGGTTGGGATAACTGAATAGGCTGCAAGAGGAAGAGTGTTTGCCTGGCCAGAAAATGCAGAATCTGTTGGGGGAAGGCAAATCCTTGTACATGACTGTAGCTGTCAAATGGGACCACTGTGGTGCAGCCCTTGAATATACATTTGAGCCCGGAGGGATTAGTTTGGTCAGCTAATTCCTGCAGTTTCACTTGTCTTCACTTGATCTAAGTGATCACTTGATCACCATGACTGCTGTGGTACCTGGATATTGTCAGTGCAGGACTCTACCAGCTTTAGAGGTGCAGGAATGTAACTGCAGTACAGTTTGCTCTAGAAAGTAAATCAATCTCAGAACTTTTTCCTTAGTTTGTTATCTTTCCACACACATGTATTTTAGGCTTTGTGTGACAAACATAGCTGCCTAGTGGCAGGAATGACTTTATGCACATCTTCTTTCCAAGGATACAAGCCCCAATTCTATACCCTTGTTTGTTGCTTAATGTTTATGTAATAAAAGAAGAAAAATAAAGCAAATCTGAGCAGTTAAAATACAGAATTTCATGGTGCTGAGGCCTCTTTTATAGATGCTAAATGTAGAAACCATAAGAGGTTAACTCAATATCCTCATATAGGAAAGGGTGCAGGTGCAGCTGCTGTAGCTGTATAACAGATCCCTCTTTTAGGCCAGCAACATCAGTTCAAACTATGGCTTACCCTGGTGCTGTGCACACACAGCACACACCCTAGTAATTTGCACTAGGTTGGCTATGTCTGTGTGATCTCATCAGTCTGTGTGTCCCTCATCTGAAAGATGCATGCATTCAGCTTCTTCTATGAGACCCTTACAAACTACTTCCCAGTCAAATGCAAATAGTTAATAACTGAAACTTAATGATCATATGATCCTTTGGACAGTAAATCTGGTGGTTCAGAGTTGTACACAGCTTTGGCAGATTATGGGTTTATCACTGAGAGCTAATCTTTTAGAGAATTGTGGCCTAATTCCCTTTGTTAACTAATTAAAAAAAAAAAAGAGAAAGAAGTTAACGTTGTCATTAGACCCATTAAAACATGACTTAATCAGTGGTCTATACAATTAGCATAAATGTATAATTAGAACTTTTGTCCCAACATAATTAAAGCCTGTCACGTGTCCTAGGCCATCAAACACTTATGGGTGTTCGTGATGCTAAAGTCAGTATGAAAGTGTGAATATAAACCATGTCATACTTCCTAGAGAAAACACATCAGCTGCCTTTCGGCATATTACAAACATTTAACTCAAATCATGAAGACTTTTTCAGATGAAAATTCGGGCAGGGTTTTGTCACACTTACAGCTTCTGCTGGGTAGTGCCATTGGCAACAGCAGCAATCAGACCAGGCCCATCCGACCCCATGGGCTGTCACTGCTGTTGCTGGCTGATAGTTTAAGGTTCAATAACCAGGCCCATCTGACCCCATGGCCTGTTGCTGACAGTGTGCTGATAGTTTAAGGTTCAATTTAGAAGTCAGTAGGTAGAGTAATTCTACTAGTGATGAGCACATTTCCTGAGGCATAAGGATTTGTATCCCTTCCAAAACCAATGTGTGTTTGGAGAAATTAGGTTTCTTTTTTGTTTGGGTTTTTAGTCTTCAAAACATGAAGCAGCACATTCTTCAGCTTTAGAGCTAGAATGTGGTTTTCCTTCCATATAGTTAGGAGATGGGAAGAAGAAAGCAGGCCCATTGACCTTATCTACATCCCATACACCTGCCTGAGTGTTTGCTCTGTGCTCAAGTTCCCAGTGGTGGCATCTCTTGAAGGGAAATTCCCAGGAAGACCGTGGCTGTTCTGGCTCTCAGTCAGCCACCATTCTTTCCATGTGTTGATGGTTTATTTCTCCCTGGCTTATGTCTCATCAGCCCCTTTGTGGCACATGCAAATTGGAGAAAGGGAGTCAGATCACCTTTTGCATCTCTACAAAGCAGATGTTGACAGCTCTCACAGAGGTGCAGACACCTCTGATGTGACTACTAACTAAAATTAAAGACAGAGTTTGCTGTAATAGCTCCTTATTTTAAAAAAACTGTAGTTGGAAGCAGTGACCTAGAGAAAAATACAATCGAAGTCTTGAGGTTTCTGGCCTTAACCTATGGAAAAGGAATAAGTTCAGGTGCTGAGAGCAGACTCAGATGTTTTCAGTTTTCCTGCCAGAGTGAGAGCTGTTTGCACAGAAGAGCTCCAAAGTAATGGAGAAAGGAATAAGCTTATTAAATATATCTCAATTTCTGTTTGGGGAACAGTGAAATTCAGCTAGAAATCTTAGCTGCCTGTACTGCTTTTAAGCACTGATAACATAGAGAAGAATTTGGCTGATATCAGCCCTTTTTGTCTCACTTACCTGCTGAGAGTCCTGGGGTACAATGAAGAGAGAAAAAGCACTTGTGGAGGGGAATCTAGTGCAGAGGAGATGGTAGAAGTGTCCTACTACAGCTGTGGAGGAGAATTGTGCTTCCTCTGCATGGGTAATATCTGCCTTTGCCATTTGTTTTTGTTGGTTTTCATGTTTGCCCTACACTCTGAGGTGTGTGTATGGGTGTAAGTGTATATAAATGCTCACACCAGAAATAGCAGTTGCCTGTGTTGCACACACAGTGGTTTGGGGGCCAGTTTCTAAGTGGTTCACTGTATGTTTGTGTTCCAAAGGAGTAGTACTATAAGAATTTTGGAGTTGCTTTGTAGTTTGTATTTTTTTCTTCCCATATGAGAAATGAAAAGTCAGGCCTTCCCCAGACAGGAACCACTTTTTGTCCCTCT
This sequence comes from Urocolius indicus, assembly GCA_013401255.1. Lineage (NCBI taxonomy): Eukaryota > Metazoa > Chordata > Aves > Coliiformes > Coliidae > Urocolius > Urocolius indicus. The sequence goes on along the minus strand of WBNH01007812.1, from coordinate 22,003 downwards.
TCAGAGATGACAAAGCATAAGTGTTGACCAACAGTGCTGAGAGGTGGAAGATTGGGGGTTCTAGCTTACAAATGACTGCCTAATTTCATTGTATGGGCCCCAATAAAATGTATGCTAACCAAAGATCCATAAGAGGTCTTTCAGCAGGATAGGAAGAGGCATAAGCTCTTTATTCCTGGGTAGAGACAGCTCTAAAGCCAGGCACAACATAGAATTGATTAGACAAGTAGTTACCTAATATTATATCAGACTGTTGTAATTTTCACCTTGATGTTGCACCTAACCTTACAACACCATTATTTGAAGGCAATTCATGTTCACTGTGTTCACTGGCAATGACAGTGGCTGATGGGCACCAACCTGTGTCATTTTTGTGTAAGTATTTCAAACCTGAGGAACATCCAGTGTATTTGCAAGCCTGTCATTCTGCAGGTGTAAACAGCACTGTCTGCACACTCATTGCAGGTCTAGCAGATGACTGTTTTGCCTGTCACTCTTTCTGTGATCCAGACCTGAAACTCTTAAGAAACCAAAATCAGCCTCCAGTTTCCCTGTTTTCTAATCCTGCATGACTAAGGCATTCAGCATGTTATAAATGCTGTTGCTCATTCTGCATACGTTGGTTACCTGTGCACCAATGGTTGTCAGCATATTTCTGCACTAGAGTACTGTAGCATTGGGTAATTGGCATAAATTAAATCACTTGAGTCACAGTATTGGCCTTTCTACACACACCCACCTGTGTCTGTTCCGTGTGTGCAGCTTATGGGAGAGACAGGAATGAGAGCAGCGCTGAAAGCACCCCACCAGCAAACAAGGAACTTGTGTACACTCAGAAAATGAGTAGTGATGCAGAATCTACATCACAATGAGAGGAAGTGAAGGGTGCACAGAACTATTTGTTTTGTGTGACTACAGGAATCCTCAAAAAATTCTTTTCAGCCATGGGATCACGGTGAAGAAAACAATGAGAAGGTGTCAGTGGTAGATCTTTGTCTGTTGATGGATAGATTTATGACTGAGGCACATGGCTTGATGTCTGCCTGGCATTTTCCATGTTTGAGAATGAGCCCTGAACTCTGGTTTAGCTTTGCTGTAGGGCACAAAGTCAGTCACTTCACTGTTGCTCAACATTTTCCTCTCTGAAGAAGACGAATCAGTAATTGCTTATTGTTTTCAAAGCACTTGTGTGTTTAAGGACATATAATCCCTTCTGTTCCTCTCACAATCTGTAGAATAACAACAACAGTAAATTGAGGATTTGTAGAGGTTCCATTTGTAGGGAAAGATATCCCTGTCCTTTTTCTGCAATTAACTAACTCATTTCTACACCTGCAATTATTTCTGGGTGTAGCTCAAGCTGCTTAAATGTCTGAGAACTTGATTGTGCTCATGTATCAGGTATTTAAACATTAAGCTATTGTGCCTTACACCTTCCCACAGCAGCACCCAGAAAGCTGCCAGTGTAGTGAAAGAGGTCAGCTTGAAAATCAAGTCCTTGCAGCTTACAGAAGTGTTGACTGGAACAAGGGAACAGGCCATGAAGAAAATCCTATTAGATGAACAATTCCTTTTTGTCCCTTGTAGCCTGTGTGGTGCTGAATGTGAAGCCCATAGCCTTGCTCTGTTGGGTTTCCCTTGGATCAGAGAAGCATGGAGTTGTGTGGGTGGTTCTGTGCCTTCCCAGCCTGTGCCATGGCTCTGCATCCTGTGCCTGGTGGCACTGCAGACGTTCCTGTGCTTCACAGGAAAGCTCAAGTCTCTCTGTTTAACTCTCTGCATCTCAGCTCAGATTGTACCCTTAGGTTTTTCAGAGCTGTTCAGTGTTGGCTCACTCTGTCTTCTAGCAGTGAGAAGGAGGTTTATGCTTTTGGCCCATGGGAAGTGGGATGAGGCAAGTGCATCACACCTTTGTGAAACTCCCCTTACTCCATAGCTTCTCAGGAAGGAAAAAAAATAGAATTTGAGGGATTGCAGGTTCAATTCTTACACAGCTTTTAGGATTTCACCAGTCTTAACTTGTTCCTTGGCGTGCTGGGGGGTTTGGAGCTGTTCTCAGCAAGTGTTGCTTTCTCCAGGTCCCAGAGAGCAGCATTTGTAACACTCTCCTCCCCAAACCTTCTGCTGCTGGCACTTCTGTTTAACTGAGGGTCTTCTGCCTGTGATGGAATATTTTTGTGTCACTGAGTAAACATGGATTGTTGTTACTTTTCTTTCATGCCTATAAATCTTCACCAAACATACAGCCCCTTTTCTCCTGGCGAGAGGTCAACAAAACGAGTCTCAGGCTTTAAAACATCGATGTATACAAGTCACCTGGGTTTATGTTTCCCTGTTTGCACAGGTTTCACTCTTGTCCATTCTGAATTTAACAAGACAAGGGGAGATCTGCTAAGATGTTTTGTTTCTTTTCTCAGTACTTCTGGCTGTTCGTGCTCTCCCGGGGCTTGGTTGGCATCGGGGAGGCAAGTTACTCCACCATCGCCCCGACCATCATAGGAGACCTCTTCACCAAAAACGCCAGGACTCTCATGCTCTCTGTTTTCTACTTTGCAATTCCTCTTGGCAGGTGAGTGATGGTTATTCTTATTTCATCCGGTTTTGCCTTTTCTCCTAAAGTAAGTTTACACAGATCCTAAACGCTAATGATGACAGTTCTGTCATTGGTTGGAATGGTTTAGACAGGGAAATGCTGTGAGCAGGGAGTAATTAGTTGCAGCAGTTGATTCCTTTTTCAAGCCCTGATACTGATTCCTGTGTGACTTTTGAGGATTGCTGAGAAGGATTTCATTGCTTTTTTTACCACAATGAGATAGAAATGGAATCAAAACATTTCAAGTGGGGTTTTTTTAGCATCATTAAACTATCGTTTTGAACAATGTGTTGCTTCTCTGATGTGTTGCTTCAGTCCATGGGAGGTCTGTGTCTCCTTTAGGCAATGTCTTTCAGGTTACTGTGAAATCCAGAGCTTTTGAGATATTGGGCTGAGTTTTCATAAGTGCTATGTGACAGTGTAAGTGTGGGAGTTTTTGAGAGGAGTGTGCTCTATAACACACAGTTGCAAATGCTGACTTCCAATCATATTTGTAGTTTATGTTCAAACTCTGCCCAACTTTGAATTTGTCCAATCTGACTCAGTCTGGGAAATGCCACTAAGCCAGCCTTAGATGACTTGATGTTTGCCATAGCAGTGTTCAGTCCATTTTAGTGCTGTTGCCACTGAAACAGCAAGTAAGAGAAATTATGAAGTCTGGTGTAGACACCAAGGCTGAAGAGACAAACTGTAATGGCCATTGGTGCTCAGCATTCATGCAGAGCATCAGACAGCCAAGCCCACAAATGAAAGGAAGAGTCAGATTTGGAGCAGTTATTTCCCCTGGCACTTTCTCTCAGTTGAGTTCCCTTATTATCCCAATGTAGCATCTATTGTTGGGGCAGGAGTGAATCTGTGGCTGTTTTTCTTTAGATTGTTGTTATTTTACAGTGCTGGCTGACCCTCTCTTGTGAGGCTGTCGGCAGGGACAGGCTGGGTTTGCATAGTTCACATACCAATTCCCAGAGCTGGACAACATGCTGTGCAAAATGGCATCGTGGGTTCATTTCCAGCAGGGAGAACATGGGAAGCAGTTTCATGCCCCTAGCTCAGGGAAAAACTGATGGTTTAGGGTGATGTGTTTTATAGGTTACGGCACTCGTGTCTGAGATAAAACTCTCTTTGGGCTTGAGGAAAAACAGACAGCCAAGTCCTGCAGTGGTGAAAAGCACATTTTCCCAGGAAGGCCAAGGATCCCAGTGATTTCTCTAGATAATTCAGTGAGCTATGGCTACCCAGAAATGGCAGATATTCTTACCTCAATATGCAGTGGAGGTGTGGGTCCGTGATTTGATTTAGGGACCCGGTTTTGGGGTGACTATAGGTGGCAACCTCTGAAATTTAGCAGACTGTTGAATAATAGTGTGTGATGGCTAGCAGCTGCCCCACAGCAGTCCTGGCAACCTTTGGCCAAGGCAATCTCAGCCACAAATGCAGCAGCTATGAAAAAAAAGGATGTTCACATCCATCCAGTTGACTCTGAGAGAAGCATGGCCACATTCACCTCTGTCTAGCCTCTTGTAAGTCTCTTTTTGCTACTACACTGGCAAGATCTACGTGGTAGCATGCAGATGAAGGTCCTGTTGCTCCTTTGTCTTCAGAGAGGATTCCCAGGCCAAGTCTGATGATCTCCCATCACAGGTGGGACACATCTGCATCTGTCTTGTGTATTCTTCCTGGGGTTTTTTACAAGTTTATGGAAGATAATCTCTTCATGGGTAATCAGAACCAGCTACTATTAAATGACAAGGAAAAAGAATAATGATGGAGGTGAAGATTGTGTCTGAATGAGGGCGAGGGAGCTCTGGCTCAGGCTGCCCAGGGAGGGTGTGGAGGCTCCTTCCTTGGAGGGCTTCAAGACCCACCTGGACACGTTCCTGTGTGACCTGATCTAGGTGGGAGCTGCCTCTGCAGGGGGTTGGACTGGATGAGCTCTAAAGGTCCCTTCCAACCCCTACCATGCTAAAAAGAACACTTAAATATGACATGTCCTTGAAAGGCACCTCTTAACTGAGAGTTTGGACATCAAATTCATGTTAGTATAAAGAACAGCCTGTTGTAGAAATTAAATGGGGAAATAAATTCCTTTTGACCTTTTGTTTCCATCCACTGTAGAGGGAAAGCTCAGCTGTACTCTCGAGACCAGTGTCCAAGTCCATTATATTTGAACATTCTTCTGTCCATAGTGCTGGGAAAAGTTACAAATTGGCCACCAGCCTCTTCATCCCCTGTGTTTCAGCCTGCAGGAGAAGAGAGCCTGGGAAACACAGTTGATTGTGCCTCTTTATCTTTGTTTAAGAACATCTGCAGCTGTGGTAGGCTGTTAGAGCTCTGACTGACTCTCATCTCTGTGTTTCTTGCAGTGGCTTGGGGTACATCACTGGGTCAAGCGTGAAGCAAGTTGCTGGGGACTGGCACTGGGCCTTGCGGGTAAGCCACCCTTCATGACATCCCAGCCACAGCTGTGAGGAGCAGTTGTAGCACACAATCCCTCAGCCTGGTCTATATAGAAGGTGAAGGATTGGAAATCACATCTGTGGATGTTAAGTGCAGAGCAGATGTGTTCCCTAAGCAATGGGAAGGGTGTGTGTGGTTTGCGTTCGTTTTGCTTGGTTTTTTCCCTTGCCTGGGAGCAAGAATTTTTCAATCACTTTGTTATCAGTCAACCAGGATTTCTTGATGGGGATGGGAAGATGAGACACTGGCCTTAGCTCAACTCCACAGTCTTTCAGTCCCTGCTGTCAAGAAACTCTAAGGATGGCTTCCTGCTTTGAGGAAAAAACACTTTGTTCCAGTTTCCGCTTGTTTTTCTGCCCTGAGACAGTCAATTTCCTTCTGTTTTAACCTCTTGGGACCTTGATAAATGTGTTGGAAAGATAATGCGCTCCAATCACATACACACAAACAGGTCCTGCACACAGAGATGTCTTGAAAGAGCTGAGAGGAAGTGGCCCAGCAGCACTGTTCTCTGACCTTTGGCAGCCAGGGTGGCATGAGTCCCTGTGAGGTGCATTCTCTCTCATGAAGCTCAGGCCAACACTGTTTATAACAGCTGGTAATGGAACAGATAGGTTCCCATCTCAAGCAAACATGCCCTTCTGTGCCACAGGCCATTCCCTCCCTGGCCAGCAAAGCCAGGGAAAGCACCGTGAACAGTTCATCTGCAGCTGGGAGAGTGGAGAGTGGTTTCCAGCTGTGAACCTGAAATGAGAAGTGTAATAGCCTGCAGCTTCACCCCAAGAGGATGGATACCTCATGCAGCAGCAGAAACACTTTAAGCATAAAATTAACTTCTGAGTAGAGGCCTGTACAAAGAATAAGCAACCCCACAAGGCCCCTCCTCCTGGTCAGTGAGCTTTAATGAGGTTGATGCTTTGGAGTTCTCTTGTGTTCTTCTCTCTGAAACCCAAATTAATCATTTGTACAAAGAAATCCTCAGCAGCATCTTTCTCTTCTGATGGAGTCTCCACAGTTATCCTGAGAAATCCAGGCTACCTGCAAGGCTGTACCCCTTATGGGATCATGACTTCCACTCTAAATAGCACATTGATGCATGATTCCCTGACTGCAAAACCATGGGGGATCCACGAGCTGCACACTGGTGTGATGGCTGCTGTGGGCAAGCATTGCTTAGTGTGTGTAGTCAAACAGGAAATGATGACAGCTTCCAGGCATCAGTGTAAAGCAGCCTCCATCCCTGTGGCACTTACTCTGCTCCTACAAGATGTGAAAGATTCTCCTAGGTGATGTTTTCCTCTGTGATCTCCTGTGGTGTCCAAATCACAGAGAGGTCAGGAATAGTCTGTGCTGCAGTGGGCTGAACAAGACAGAAGGGCACATTGCCAAGGGGCAGCTTTGTGTCTGGATCTAGCAGTAACATCAGTTTTTCACTGGAGCATCACTAAGTATCAGTGGGTACTGTCCTGCTGGGGAGTTAAGCCTTTCCTTTAATGATATGGCCTTAGAAAATTCCAGCATTTCTATTCTTTTGCCAGTGTTAGTGCTCAGATGTACTGAGGCTCCTCACCAGGCTTTGGTTATCCCTGGATGAAGGATTTTCCTGACTTTCCATTTCTGAAATATTTTTGTCTTCCCTTCCCTGGAAGAACTTTGGGTTTGTCATCTTTGGAAGTGAAACAATCTTCACACAATCCCAGAACCTCAAGGGTTGGAAGGGATCTGGAAAGCTCATCCAGCGCAACCCTCTGCCAAAGCAGCACCACCTAGAGCAGGGCACACAGGAGCTTTGTTCCATGTGTAAAGGCCACTCTAAAGTTATTATTGGAAGGTTTTTTTTCTTTTTGGAACAGAAGTTTATTTGTAAAGTAGCATGTATAGAAGAGATGATGGTTTGGTGAAAATCCAGTTCCTGGTTTCCTAACAGAGCTGTTTTCTATTCCCACAACGATGGAATTTCAGTGTCAAAGCAAGAACCATGTTTGTAGCTTCCAAAACATCAAAATGGGATAAAAAATATGAAGAGCTTCATCTAGTGACTGGGAGAAAGGTTTGGAAACTGGGAAACCTACCTCTTGATTGTGTTTTCCTATCTTCCAGCCTGAATTTTCAGTGTTTCTTGGTGTGCTGTGCACTGAGCTGATCCCTGGAGACTGCCTGAGAATGGGAAGCCAGTGTGGGTTATCTGGACGAGGGGTGCATGTGAAGCAAGGGTGTTGAAAGCCAGCATGCTCCCTGCATTCAGGAGTCTTTTAACTGGCCTCATTGCCTTTAAAAGGGTTCTGCACTCTCCCAGAAACTAATTGGCTTCTTAGTCCAGCTGGGAGTAGTTTCTGAAGAGTTAAACGTCACTGGAGAGCCATATTTAGCTGAATCTTGGTATTTTAAGAACACAAAGAACTGGACTGCCTCAGTCAGAGTATTCTCAAAGCAACATGCTTCCAGAGTGAGATAAGAGAGCCCAGTGGAAGACAGGGAGGAAAGAAAGGAGCAGGTACCTCAGTGTCCTCACAGCTCTTGCCACCTGTAAAGGGTTGGGTTGCTGAAGTGAAACTTATGTAGGCTGCTTCTTAGTGACCAGTCAAAGGAAACCCTGCTGGGTCCTGTGCTAATCCTATGCTAATTCCCTGTTCCTTTCTTGCAGGTATCTCCACTCCTGGGAATGATAACAGGGACACTCATCTTGATATTTGTACCTACTGCTAAAAGAGGAAATGCTGAGCAACTTGGAGGACATCTGAAGGCTCGGACCTCATGGCTGAGAGACATGAAAGCACTGATTAGAAAGTAAGGACACTTGAGCAAAAAGCATGCTTTGCCTCTGCTGATTAATTGGAACCTCCAGTCAGCTGTACTTCTTAGCTCCTCCAGACTGGCAAGTAACAATATGCTGGGAATTGCAGGAAATAGTCTGTGGACCTAGGAAAGGAAATCCCAGTTCCATTTTCATGAGGCATCAGCTGCAGTGGCAATGATGGATTTCAGCTTTTGCTCTAAGATTGAGATCTAAAAGAGAGTCTGCTTTGGCTGCCTCATACTTGGAACTGGGGCTCTTTAGAAAAGAGGAGACTGAGGTGGAATCTCATTGTTACAAATATCTCACTGGTGGGTGTCAGGAGGTTGGGGCAGCACTTGTTTCTGTTATATCCAGCAACAGGACAAGGGGTGATGGGTGAAGCTGGAACACAAACAGTTCCATTTAAACATAAGAACAAACTGTTTGAGTGTTTGAGTGAGGGAGCCCTGGCCCAGGCTGCCCAGTGAGGGTGTGGAGGCTCCTTCCTTGGAGGGCTTCAAGAGCCACCTGGACACGTTCCTGTGTGACCTGATCTAGGTAGGAGCTGCTTTAGCAGGGGGTTGGACTGGATGAGCTCTAAAGATCCCTTCCAACCCCACCATGCTGTGATTCTATGAAATGAAGACTTTTGAAGTGTAGAAATTACTATGTTTCTGTATTAATTGTTGTACCATTGTTGTTCAGATGCTTAGATCCTTTTTCTTCCTTGAAAGAGCTACTCTACTGAGGGCAACAGGAAACTTTAAATGCCAGATCCATTTAAGGGAAGAAAATACACAAAAGCTTGCACTCCATGGCAACTTTAACCAGAGGTGTTTGTACAACCACGTGTGGCTTGGGTGCTTGTCAGTGTGCATCAAACATTACCTGCTCATGAGATTTTGCGCATCTGCGCTTGCTTCTGGCAAGCTTGCCTGTGGATATGCAGGTGATGGCATTTTTGAATTCGGTATTACATCTCAGCTCTGATGGTCTCCTCAGCTTTGAGCACTGCTTGGCCAGAACACTTTCCTGGGATTGTCCTCCAGGATCAGAGCACTATGAAAAGTGACGATGGTTAATTTAGCAATAGCTCAGTGTTACTGATTTTAGTAGTTTGTTCACACATCATGTCTTAGTGACTAAGCACTGACTGGCTTCTGAAACCATTCCATACGGAATGGTGTCTGTGGAGCACTTGTGAAGGGTGAAGTACATTATTGCCACTGGAGCATCACAGAGGAAGAAATATCCCATGCCTCCTATTTCCCACAGCATTGTGCCTTGTATTAGCTCTGTCCCTTGGCAAAGGCAGGTGGCTGGTGTGGGGGAATGCTGTGTTTTGCCCCTGAAGCACTGGCTTCTCTCCCAGGGCTCCTGCTTTTTCACTTATACCACTAGACCTTGCTTTGGTTTTGCCTCTCACGTCTCCGCAGCCGCAGCTACGTGTTCTCGTCGTTGGCCACCTCAGCTGTCTCCTTTGCCACGGGGGCACTTGGCATGTGGATCCCTGTCTACCTCCACAGGGCACAGGTCGTGCAGAAGACAGCAGAGAGCTGCATCCCACAGTCCTGCAGCACCAAAAATAGGTGAGATTCACACTCAGCTGCTTTAAGGAGGACAAAAAGGGGGCATATTTACCAGAGGAAACGTGTAAGTCCCGTGGAGTCAGGTTACTAGAATGTCTGTCATTTCCTCTAGGTCCTTGCAACAATGATAGGAAATGCTGGGATTGTAAACTGGGTTTTAATTCTCTTCACTGCATTGAGTCAAAACAGGGGAGAAGCAATGACCTCAGCTCTCTTAGTTCCCAGGCTGTGTTGCAGAAGAGGATGTTTGGAGAGCTGAGACTTTGGTTTAAGAGCCGTACTTATTGTGATCTCCATCAGAATCAGCCAGCAGGTTGGGTAGCCACCGTGGTGGCTCTAATGAGGGGTTGGACTGGTTTCCCTAAAGGCTGCAGGGACTAACCCCAAAGACTTTTAGTTTCAGTGTGAGGGAGGACTTAACGGAGTTCCTTTCTCTGTGTGTGCTGGGTTGTGCTGAAGGATGGTGCAGAGATCTGGGACACTTCAGTCCAGAGTGCTATATGTTATACAGTGGTTCAGTTTTTCAGTCCCAATTATATAATATCACTTGCAGCACATGAGCTGTGAAAAGCAAATCATCGTGGTGTGCTTTACCATGAGGGCACAAACCATCAAAGGCCAACAAAAGACACGACAAACTACCTTTTGTTAGCTCTTCTGCTTTGAGCTTGTGAGAGGAAAATAACACGATGAAAACCTTCTTGCTCTAGCTGACATAATCCCATCTCAAATAAACTATTTAGTGCTTTGGAGTCCTATCAACAGCAGGCAGCCTGGGGCTGCTCTGCAAAATGCAGCCAGCAGAAAATACAGCTCCAGTCTGACTGCCCAACTGCTGCCTCCAGAGAGAGCTTTTCCACTCCTTGCTGACACCTGTGTCTTGAGCTGCTCTGGAGCCACTGCAATGTAGTTGCTAAAGACTCTGTAACCCAAGGGCTGGACATGAAATACTTGCTGAGAATCCTTGACACCTTCTGGCTCTTGAAATTGAAATTAACACATTTTTTTAGCCTGGAGAAGAGGCTGAGAGGGGCCCTCATGAGTGCTGAGAAATACTTAAAGGCTGGGTGTCAGGAGGATGGGGCCAGTCTTTTTTCTGTCAAGACAAGGGGTAACAGGCATAGGCTAGAACAGGAAGATCCACTGGCACAGGAGGAGAAACTCCTTTGGTGCTGAACTGAGGGAGCCCTGGCCCAGGCTGCCCAGGGAGGGTGTGGAGGCTCCTTCTCAGGAGGTTTCCAAACCCACCTGGACACGTTCCTGTGCCCCCTGAGCGAGGGAATCCTGCTTTAGCAGGGAGTTGGGCTGGATGAGCTCTGCAGGGCCCTTCCACCCGCACCATGCTGGGATCCTGTGATTTTAAATGTGTAACCTAACAGCAAGAGAAGGCTTCTTCGAAGTGGTCTGGAAGTATGTTGAAACTCAGTGGTTTAGAGTCTTGTGAGCTTTCCTTTCCCTTAAGCTTCCTAGTGCCTGTTCTGTCCATGATTTCCACTTACATGATCCATGTGCGGGTTATTACTTAGTTTTGTGCATAGATAATTAGCTGTACAATGCACTTTTTAGGGAGCTCAGTTCCACACAAAGCAGCAGCACGAGCCCTTTGCACCTCTTTGTGAGTTGTCAATGCCTGTGTACCAGGCTGAATTTCACACACTGTCTTTTATACTGTGCTTTCCTTAATTGCAGGGGCAGAGTGCTGAAATGACAGGCACTCAGAAGGGGAGCTGCTTTGTTTCGGTTTAGATTTGTAATGCTAATCTACTGGTTTGTGTTAGTCACTTCAACCTCTTGTTAAAAAAAACATGCCTATTGGGGGGAGAACCAGAAACAAACAAGCCCACACAAAACCTCTGTCTCTCTCTCTTTTGTTTTCTTCCTGTTGTTGATAGCTTGATCTTTGGAGCCATCACGTGCTTCACTGGATTCCTGGGAGTCATCATAGGGGCAGGAGCAACCAAATGGTGCCGCTTAAAAACCCAGCGAGCTGATCCCCTGGTGTGTGCCGTTGGGATGCTGGGATCAGCCATCTTCATCTGCCTCATCTTCGTTGCTGCCAAGAGCAGCATTGTGGGAGCCTATGTGAGTATAATCCTCTGCATATACACCTCTCTCTATGAAACTCAATAAGAATCACAGAAGCACAGAGTGGTGGGAGTGGGAAGGGACCTTTAGAGCTCATCCAGTCCAACCCCCCTGCAGAAGCAGCTCCCACCTAGATCAGGTCACACAGGAACGTGTCCAGGTGGCTCTTGAAGCCCTCCAAGGAAGGAGCCTCCACACCCTCCCTGGGCAACCTGGGCCAGGGCTCCCTCACCCATTGCTGGTCAGTGACGTATGAACCCTCCTCTCAGTGTCAGCCATCTCTGAATGATCTGTCACATCCCCCAGTGTTTTTCTCCTTTCTCAGACTGGATGACAGACAGACAGGTTCATTTGTGGTGTTTGTCTCTTTATGCAGAAAGCCCCCCCACCTTTCTAAGCTGGAAATACTGTTTTCAGAGGTTTGGCAACAAAACGTGATTGTTGGTCTCATTTTATCAACAGCCTATTTGCTGAAGCTCTTAGGCTCAAGCATTCCTTAGTTGCAGGTAGCACCACCTCTCCACAGCCTTAAATATGGTCTCTCTGCTGCTGGAAACCCAATGCACAGGGAACAGACTGAGAGTCTAGTTAATGTGCCAGCTGGGGAACCAGAGATCTCAACTCTCTCTATAGATTCTACCTAAATTGCTTGACTTTGTTTTACCTCTTCAAAAATGAGGATTCTTACCTTGGAAAGGGTGAGGGTAGCTTAGAACATTAATGTCTGTGTAAGATCGGTGGCCAAACCATCCACTATAAATGAATATCAACAGAGAGCAGTGACACACCAGCTGCTGTTCAGTGTTACGGCTGTTAGCTGAGAGGATGGGTCTGTGTTGGAGCCAGCAGTGTCTCATAATGCAAGGTATTAGCATGGTGGTGCTCTGGATCTGCTGAATTGACTTCTCAAGGCAAGTTTCGAACACAAGCCCTTCCTTCAGTGCTGCTGCAGTCCTACAGACTTCCAGAGTGGTCACTTGCTTTATGCTTCACTAGGACACCTGTCTTGCAAGATTGCATGGTGCAGCAGTTTCTCATTACTCTGTTTTAAGCCTCATTGGTCCAAAATGAAAAAGAGACTATTCTCCGGAGGTCAAACACCTAGATGATGGGCAGCATGATGATCTAGGTTACCTTCCTTATTTCAAAAGCCATGAGAATGGCTTGTACTGGAAAGAAAGCAGTAAAATGTATGGATAGATTTTTTTCATCTCAGGTAACTTGACTGACAATTTTGGCCTTGCTCCCATCCTGAAACAGCATCCTGGAGTTCTGCATGACTATGAAAGGCAAGAGCAATGTTCTGGTCTGGGGCCCAACATGGTGGTATTTGCAGTTGTTAGACTTCTGTCATTGCTCATGCCATGCTTCAGTTGCAGTTACTGGGGTTTGGTCTCTCATTGGCTCAGAACCTTAAAATTATCCCATCCTGGCATTTGGATGGGTCCCCATGAGATGGTGGTCTCTCACACAGAGAAATGATGGCCACCAGATCACCACCTCCCTCCCTGCTCTAGTTAACAAGTGAGAATTTTTAATGTGCACAGATAGTGGCATTACAGAATCTGAAGGTTTGGAAGGGACCTGGAAAGCTCATCCAGTGCAACCCCCCTGCCAGAGCAGCAGCACCTAGAGCAGGACACACAGGAACTCATCCAGCTGGGTTGGAATGTCCCCAGAGAAGGAGCCTCCACAGCCCATCTGGGCAGCCCCTGCCAGTGCTCCCTCACCTCAACAGGGAACAAATTCTTCCTTGTGTTGCTTTGGAACCTCTTCTGTTCCAGCTTGTGCCCGTTGCCCCTTGTCCTGTCATTGGCCATCCCTGAGCACAGCCTGGCTCCAGCCTCCTCACACCCACCCTTGATGTATGTGTAACATGAATGAGCTCAGCCCTCAGGCTCCTCCAAGCTGCAGAGCCCCAGCTCCCTCAGCCTTTCAGCACAAGGCAGATGCTCCACTCCAGCATCTCTGTGGCCCTGCGCTGAACTCTCTGCAGCAGCTCCCTGTCCTTCTGCAACTGAGGGCCCCAGCACTGGACACGTTATCGCAGATGTGGTCTCACCAGGGCAGAGCAGAGGGGGAGCAGAACCTCTCTGACCTACTGCCCACAGCCCTGCTCATCCACCCCAGGCTGCCACTGGCCTTCTTGGCACGTTGCTGGCTCCTGCTCATCCTGCTGCCCACCAGCACCCCCAGCTCCCTTTCCCCTACTCTCAGAGTTCATTCCCCAGGCCGTGCTGGTCCATGGGGTTGTTCTGTCCCAGATGCAACACTCTACACTTGCCCTGGCTGAGTTTCATCAGATTTCTCCCCACCCAACTCTGCAGCCCGTTCAGATCTGGTTGAATGGCAGCACAGCCCCCAGTTCAGTATCAGCAGCAAGCTTACTGCCAGTCAGCTTAAATGAAGGGTTCAGGTCCCCAGAAAGAATCAGTAGAGTCTTTGCTTTTTAATTATTTGGCTTTTGGCAAAAGCCTTTTTTAGTTTGTTTTTCTTCCTGGAAAAGCCCTGCATGTCCCTGAGCATGATTTGTCCCTTCCAGGCTGCCGACTGTCTGCTCTCCTCCTCCCCTGAGCTTGCATACTACTTCTCCCCTGCTCAATCCTGTCTCACAGGTGGGTTTGGTCCCTGAGGGCTGCTGCTATTCCAGTTCTGTAGCAGCTGCTCCTACCTGCATCAGGTAGGCAGGTTGCTTTTTTCCATCTAACCTTTTTCTACTAATCCAGTAAGATACTGGCAGGAGTGGAGGTGGCAGCACTCTGTATCACTTACCTGCCCAGATACTTGTGTTTCTATCTTTAACAACCTTGCTTGGTTGTATAGTGCAGTGAGTCCTTAGTGTGTTCTCCTTGCAGTGTGTGGGTTTGTGTGCTGCAGCCCAGCTCCTTCAGACAGACATTTACATACCTTTCTGAAACATGCATCCTTTGAAATGTTGCTTTTCAAACCTGTCTCTCAGAACCTATTAGCTGTGTGGCTTCATTCTGCCACAGCACTCAGACATTGCAGCCTCAGATGTTACACTGCTTTACATTTCCAAATGAGTGGAGAGAGGTGCTTTGCTTTGCCTGCCTTTTGACACCATTTCCAACATCACGTTGTACTTCAATTTCAGTTCCTCAGAGGCATTTTACGATCTTGCAGGGAGAGCAAACCCCAGGGTAAAACCTTGCTGTGAAACTTTTACAGCATCTCAGTCTCACCTTGAGGGACTTTCGTTGGCATGGGGTTGTTGGCTTGCCTGCTTCTGAGGCATTGATACAGCCCAACACTTAGATGGAGTTAGATTTGCCTCGGTTGGGAGGCTTACCCACCATTTCAGAGAGAAATACAAGTAAAGATGATGTAGATAGATATGTACTCTGCAAATAGCCGTGGAAGGAGTTAATCATCTGCATAAATCTTGCTGTTAGAGCTGGTAGTGTGATGAGTCTGCAACCCACTTTAGTTACCCTCCTTGGGAATCAGAGTTTGTGAACTTATCAAATAAACAGAAATGCTGGAGCGAGACAGAACTTCTGTCAGCTCATCACAGACGGGCAGCCTGGGGGCATCAAGCAGAGTGTGGGCAGCAGGTCAAGGGAGGTTCTGCTGCCCCTCTGCTCTGCCAGAGCTGCTGAGGCCTCATCTGGAGTCCTGTGGCCAGTTCTGGGCTCCCCAGCTCCAGAGGGACAGGGAACTGCTGGAGAGAGGCCAGTGCAGGGACACCAAGATGATCAGGTGTCATGGTTTAGGCCCATCAGGGAACAAAAGACCACGATTAGCCTCAAGTACCGAAGACTTAAGGATTGCTAAAGGGCAGGGAGGGCTGAATTGCCGCTTAAGGTGCAGGACAAAACAGACCAGGCTACTCGGCTTGGGGAAGAAAAACCAGAAAACAATTTAATACCAACTAAAACATAAAACCCCAAAAACCAGAACCAAAACAAAAC
>WBNH01007811.1:56334-117229 GCA_013401255.1 Urocolius indicus | reverse complement strand
TGGTCAGTCTTCAAGAACAACTTCCTCCGAGCCCAGAATCAGTGTGTCCAATGCGCAAGAATGGAGAAAAAGGAGCTAGGAGGCCTCCATGGATGACAAGGATCTGCTGGGACAACTCAGGTAGAAAGCAGCCATCTATGAGAGATGGAAACAGGTTGATTTCTTGGGAAGAGTATAGGAACATTGCCAGGGCATGCCGAGGTGCAACTGGGAAGGCCAGAGCCCTTCTAGAATTAAATTTAGCTGGGGAAGTTAAGGACAGTAATAAGGCATTTTTCAACTACATCAGCAGCAGAAGGAAGATGAGGGGGAATGTGGGCCCGCTGCTAAACACAGAGGGTGCCCTGGTGACCGAGGATGCAGAGAAAGCCAAACTACTGAATGCCTTCTTTGTTTCAGTCTTTACAGCCAAGGGCGGCCCTCGGGAAGCCCAGACCAGCAAGAATAGTAGGATGGCCAGGACAGCAGAGGACTTGCCCTGGGTGAAAAAGGAAGAGGTTGAAGATTGTTGGGAAAGCTTAAGGCTCATATGTCAATGGGTCCTGACGGGATGTATCCTAGAGTGCTGAGGGAGCTGGCTGATGTGATTGCTAAGCCACTCTCCATAATTTTTGAACAATCATGGAGGACAGGCGAGGTGCCTGAGGACTGGAGAAAGGCCAATGTCACTCCAGTCTTCAAAGAGGGCAGGAAGGACGACCCAGGAAACTCAGGCCAGTCAGCCTCACCTCCATCCCTGGAAAGATGATGGAACAACTCATTCTAAATATGGTTAATAAACATAGGAAGGAAAAGATGGTTATCAGGGGAGTCAACATGGATTCATCAAGGAGAATTCCTGTTTGACCAACTTGATAGCCTTCTATGAGGGCAGAAGTGGCTGGCTAGATGAAGGCAGAAGTCACCTACTTTGACTTCAGCAAGGCTTTTGACACTGTCTCCCATAACATCCTCATCAGAAAGCTCAGACACTGTGGCTTGAAGAGTGGACGGTGAGGTGGATCAAGAGCTGGCTGAATGACAGAGCCCAGAGGGTGGTGATCAATGGCACAGAATCAAGTTGGAGGCCTATGGCCAGTGGAGTTCCACAGGGGTCAGTCCTGGGGCCAGTTTTGTTCAACATCTTCATCAACAACCTGGATGAGGGGACAGAGTGTACTCTCAGCAAGTTGGCTGATGACATCAAACTGGAAGGACTGGCTCATTCACCGGCAGGCTGTGCTTCCATTCAGTGGGATCTCGACCAGACTGAGAGTTAGGCAGAGAGGAACCTCATGTGGTATAACAAGAACAAGTGCAGAGTCTTGCATCTGGGAAGGAACAACCCCATGCACCAGTACAGGCTGAGGGTTTACCTGCTGGAGAGCAGATCTGCAGAGAGAGGCCTGGGAGTCCTGATTGATAATAAACTAAACATGAGCCAGCAATGTGCCCTCGTGGCCAAGAAGGCCAATGGCATCCTGGGATGCATCAAGAAGAGTGTGGCCAGCAGGTGAAGAGAGATTCTTCTTCCCTTCTACTTTGCCCTGGTGAGGCAGAGTCCTGTGTCCAGTTCTGGGGTTCTCAGCTCAAGAGGGACAGACAACTGCTGGAGAGAGTCCAGCGCAGGGCCACCAAGATGATCAGGGGACTGGAACATCTTTCATACGTGGAAAGGCTGTGCGAACTGGGGCTGTTTAGTCTAGAGAAGAGGAGATTGAGGGGAGATCTTATTAATATTTACAAATATTTAAATAGTGGTTGTCAGGAGGTTGGGGCATTCTTTTTTTTGCTATTGTACAACAGGACAAGGGGTAATAAGATGAAGCTGGAACATAAGAAGTTCCATTTAAACATAAGGAAAAACAATTTTACTGTGAGGCTGAGGGTGTGGGTGCCCTGGCACAGGCTGCCCAGGGAGGATGTGGAGTCTCCTTTCTTGGAGGTCTTCAAGACCCGCCTGGATATGTTCCTATGCGACCTGATCTAGGCTGACCTGCTTCTGCAAGGGGGTTAGACTAGATGATCTCTAACGGCCCCTTCCAACCCTACTATTCTATGATTGTATGATTAAAAGTAGCTGAGACAAGAGTCGCAATCGGAATTATCTCCTTTAATACTGTTTTCTCAATCATGGAATAAAATTCTCTCTGCCTCCCTGAACCTGCTATCATTGGCCCCACAGTCCAAGGCCACACAAACATAAGCCTAAAGATTTGTAAATATCGTGATTTCACTCTGACTACATGTGTATCTGCACAGCAATGGAATAGAGATTGCTGTTTTAAATCTCACACTTGATCTCTTCAATTTTTAAACGATTGCTATGGAAAGTAGTGAAGAAAGTAAAGTAAAACTGTTAGCACTATGCTAGAATTCATTATGTGAACAAGGTTAATGTATAGTAAGATATAAGGGCTGAATATCAATCTACAGAGCTTGATCTCAGAATTCAAGCTGATTTGATTAAAGATGCTAACAGTTAGAATTAGCCAAGTCACTTCTATTTCTGATCTGTAAGGCTTGAAATCTAAGGGATCTCTGCCACACAAGATGTAATGAAACAGAACAGTATCTCATATTTAAATAAACTTGAAAAAATATACATTAATAGGGATTAAAAAAAACACAACCAACCAACCAACCAACCAACCAACCAAAAAAAAAAAATCCCTTCATATATCATACAGTAATTACCAATGTGTATTTTCTGTCTGCTTTTGTAACGGCAATGTAGAACCTTTTAAAGCCAGGGGTTTAATATTCGACCTTTACTCTGAGCTTTCCCACCTCTGAAGTGTTTCCATAGATACTTACTATATAAGACAACCTGACCTTTGAAGGGTGCTCTATTGAGTTTTCAAGTATTATCTGATTGTAACACTGTATCCCTAACCTGTTCTTGTGTTCTGCTTCCTATTACTATGATAAATCTCTAGTTTTTACTCTGTAGGTGCAAGGTGTTTGCTTTTTCCTTCAAGCTTTGATTGTGCAGCACTGGAACCAGCCTTTGCTTCACCTATTTTTTGGTTACCTGACTTCTCACGACAGAACTGCACCAAAACCATAAGCACTAGAAAAGCTTTGTGGATTCAAGTCCCTACTGCTCTTAAACGCCCTTCATACTCCTTTTTTTCCTTTGTTCAGAAGAATTGTTGGATGTAACTAACTGATGTTTGCCACTTCAGCCACGACAGGCAGCTAGGCACTCTGAAGATAAGGCACAGCTTTACTTGGTTATTCCTCAACCAAAGAGTAGTAAAGGTCATGCCAAACTCCAACATTGCCCTCAAAGCATATCCCATCACACAGCCTAGAACATTAGTTACTGACCTACTGCACCTGCATTGTTATATTAATCTAAAAGGATTATAGTTTATATTTCAGGGAAATATCCCAAATTATAAGAGCTGCAGGAGTTGGGCCATTGACCTGAATGAAGACATTCACAATGAAGACAGGTAAATTACATCAATCAGAGCAGCAGCTTGGTGGAGCTTTGCTGATTTAAACCAGTAGAGGATTTCACCCATTATCCCTGGAAATGTTCCACAAAAATACAATGTCGCCTCTGGTCTCTGTTGTCATTGTCTTAAGCAATTACTGTACTACATTCCCAAGAAAGGGTATAGCAATATATATTTTAATCTCAAGGTGACTTACTGCCTGTTTTTCCATATTGAGAGATGACTGCTCTACTTCAATAGCTTTTATTAGTTGTGAAAAAAGAAAAGACAGGGATCAGATTTTGTAATTGGATAGAGAGGTAATTTGCACTCCAATCTTCTTGGAAATGAGTCTTTTTATTAGAAAAAGGAAAAGGTCTGAAAGGAATAACCTTTCATGCATTTGGGTACATAAAAAACAAGAGCCAGAGAATAGTGAGGGCTGTCCCTTTCGTGTGTACTTTTTTCCTGGAGAGAAAACCAGAGCTAAATCCTATCCAGATTCTCTTGGCACTGCCCAGATAGTGGGCTTACTGTCTCTGAGGGGTTCTGAAAGTGTGCAGTCCTTGTAATTACAGACCTTGTCTTGCACAGACAACACCAGAAACAGGACAGGGGAAAAGATGGATTAGGTTCTGAAAGAATATATCAAGACAATTTGAAGAATTGCATTATGTTCCAGGCTGTACCTAAGGTCTCCACAGGCCACCTGCCACCAGCCCAAAGAAGCCAGCACTGCAGAAAATATAGAAATGGACAGTAAATGCATCCTTCATTGCTGACATACGGCTGCAAAAATCAGATGTCATAAAAAATGAGCACTGTATACTTTAACTCAACTTTAAATAAAAGGCTTTGAATTAAAAAATAGCATCAAGAACTTAATGAATGGGACCAAAATCTGTGTTTCAGAGAGCTATGTCTCCACTTAGGTAGACTGGAAGCTGCTTGAGAGACTAAATATAAAACAGAAAGGAATAGTTCTGACACCCTTTGGTAAAGTTTCTAGGTAAAGCAAAAATACCTGCTTAAAAGTTTAATTTACAATTCCATTTCATTATAAAATACCAATTTATTTTCATTTGCTATCTAAAATCCAGAAGTTTTTCTAGGTGAAATGAAATGTGAAAATGCCAGCTTTAGTTTGGATTTCTTAAAGCGAAAAAAGAGAAAAAAGCCAAGCATCAGAAGCAGTTGAAAACAAAGCCTCTCCTGTCAGAAAAAAAAAAAAAAAACCAAACAAACCTCCTCATCTCCTGATTAAGGGACAAAAATAAGGACAGTGATATTTTTTCACAGACCTTTTTTGTTTTTTTTTTAAAGAAAATGAAATACTAATTACTGGGTGCATTTTAATAAAAAGGATGCATATTTTCTTCTGATTTTTCATCTCACACTATTCCCTACCTGCAGGCCATGACACATGCCTGCAAAAAAACAGGTAATGCCACTGGTACTTATCTAGAGAACTCCTCACTGGAGCGCAGAGCTGTAAATGGTTGAACTTGTCTTGATAGCAGCTCAAAAGAAGATGTTGGGCTGCTCAAAGAGGAACTACATGGTTATGTGAGATGGGAGTGGTAGGAACACCTGCAATTTTAGATGTGAATCTGTCCTGAGTCTGGAACAATCACAAGCTGTATAACTGCACAAAAAACCCAACAAGACTTTTAAGGAAAAACTTCCTATTTAGAAATCCTGGGTGACATCTGCTACTGAGACAGCTTCTTGAGAAGGATCAGGTCGCCTGGACTTGATTTGTTTACATTTTCAGAGCTAGGGACATTCAGCAGCAGCAGCCTTCAACTGAAGCACCATTTATGTACATAGAATCACTTGGGGGATCTTCAAGAGGGGAAGGGAAGATGAAATGTAGATTTTAATAAACTGATGTGGTTTTGGTATCTGCCTGTACTTTATTTGGTTGCTAAGTATTTGGCAAGAATAAATGAAGATAGATAACCTAGGGGGGAAATAACTGCATTGCAAAAACAGTTCATCCAAGCTTTATTTTTCAATTGGCTAAAGAAGCAGCTTCTTAAACTTAATATGACCTAGAAACTGCATATTCCTCAACAGTCCCAGCAGCTCTAATTAGCTGAAGAAACTGAGCGTTTTACCACATAACCTTCAAATCATCTCTTTGAATTTACTCTTTGCCTCTAAATCTCACTGGTTTCCCAAGTGTTTCCTTGTCTCATTTCATATAGCTAATGAAACAACTCAATCAAGGAGCAGGCTTTTATATTTGAGCAGATTCTGTCTGCATTCTAAAGGGCTGATATTTGAAATAAATTACCACTCTTTGCTTTGCTCCTTAAAGTAAAAGGAGTGTCAGCACCACATTCTCTTTCTGACCCATAAATGCTTTATCAGGTACATCAACTCCCTTTTTACTCTCAGAAGAATACTTTCGCATCTCAGGAGGAGAAGAGGAGGCACAGGAATCCAAAATGCTTTCTCAGCTGCTATTTGAAACATTTATCCCTCTCTGGCTTTGCCTTTTGAGATGGAGTATTTTGCTTTGTACTGTGACAGATCTTGTGAACAGAACACAGTTCATACTTGTCAAGGCACTGATGTTGCCAGACATGGCATGCACATATAGAAATAAAATTTTATCCAGGGCAGAAAGTGACGAGGGTGTCCTGTTCACTGAAGGCCTCTCTTCCTTTTTTCCCCTTCCAACAGTGGCTCAGAGATACTTTCAGTGACCCTAAGCTCAAAGTACTAGAAACAGACCTCTAACCTAACATATCTCACTGAAAATGACCAAAGTAGTGTGATCTCATTCCAAAGTTTTGGAAATTAACTCACATAGAGGAACTCTGTGGAGCATTTCTAGAGCTTCTTCTACCTTTCTTCTTGTTTTCTTTCACTCATTTTCACTATGACTAAGTAGGACAAATACATTTGAAACTACTATTACAGTTATTGCTATTGGCAAATCCTCTACTAGAGATAGAGACTGTTGGATCTCAATCATTTTGAAATACCAAGTTGATTGAGTTGAGATGGTTAAAGTGTTCACATCCTATATGTACCTCGTAAAGTTCAAAATTCAGGTTCTATTTAGCTCAGTCAACTATCTCAGCATCCTCTATGTGGTCATTGTTTATCTCCTTTTCTCACTTTGAACTGACCCTAGTTAAAAACATGCACTTGGTCAAGAGATTTGTAAGCTTATCTAATCTGTATATTGATGACAGCTGGTACGTGAAAGAAAATGAAGTCAACTAGTCTATAAATGAATTTTTAACACTATTTTTTCTCCCTAAAAATATTAAAATAAAAGCTTTTTTTTTAAAAAAAAACCACAAAAATATTACTGGATTCTCAATAAATCTCCCAAATAGTTTTTCTGTTGAAGTTGTAGATTTTTCAGAATAACTGAAGAACATTGTCTGTGTGAAAGAGTTTCAGTGAGAATATTTGGCCAGCACCAACAGACTCGTAGAAAATGTTTTCCTTTGTGTTGCTGTGTTGTACTTTAACCCCAGCTGGCAACTGAGCACCACACAGCCACTCACTCCCTCCCCCCATAGTGGAATGGGAAGAGAACTGGCAAAGTGACAAAACTTGTGGGTTCAGATAATGACAGTTTAATAGGTNAAAAAAAAAAAAAAACCAAACAAACCTCCTCATCTCCTGATTAAGGGACAAAAATAAGGACAGTGATATTTTTTCACAGACCTTTTTTGTTTTTTTTTTAAAGAAAATGAAATACTAATTCCTGGATGCATTTTAATCAAAGGGATGCATTTTTTCTTATGATTTTTCATCTCACACTATTCCCTACCTGCAGGCCATGACACATGCCTGCAAAAAAACAGGTAATGCCACTGGTACTTATCTAGAGAACTCCTCACTGGAGCGCAGAGCTGTAAATGGTTGAACTTGTCTTGATAGCAGCTCAAAAGAAGATGTTGGGCTGCTCAAAGAGGAACTACATGGTTATGTGAGATGGGAGTGGTAGGAACACCTGCAATTTTAGATGTGAATCTGTCCTGAGTCTGGAACAATCACAAGCTGTATAACTGCACAAAAAACCCAACAAGACTTTTAAGGAAAAACTTCCTATTTAGAAATCCTGGGTGACATCTGCTACTGAGACAGCTTCTTGAGAAGGATCAGGTCGCCTGGACTTGATTTGTTTACATTTTCAGAGCTAGGGACATTCAGCAGCAGCAGCCTTCAACTGAAGCACCATTTATGTACATAGAATCACTTGGGGGATCTTCAAGAGGGGAAGGGAAGATGAAATGTAGATTTTAATAAACTGATGTGGTTTTGGTATCTGCCTGTACTTTATTTGGTTGCTAAGTATTTGGCAAGAATAAATGAAGATAGATAACCTAGGGGGGAAATAACTGCATTGCAAAAACAGTTCATCCAAGCTTTATTTTTCAATTGGCTAAAGAAGCAGCTTCTTAAACTTAATATGACCTAGAAACTGCATATTCCTCAACAGTCCCAGCAGCTCTAATTAGCTGAAGAAACTGAGCGTTTTACCACATAACCTTCAAATCATCTCTTTGAATTTACTCTTTGCCTCTAAATCTCACTGGTTTCCCAAGTGTTTCCTTGTCTCATTTCATATAGCTAATGAAACAACTCAATCAAGGAGCAGGCTTTTATATTTGAGCAGATTCTGTCTGCATTCTAAAGGGCTGATATTTGAAATAAATTACCACTCTTTGCTTTGCTCCTTAAAGTAAAAGGAGTGTCAGCACCACATTCTCTTTCTGACCCATAAATGCTTTATCAGGTACATCAACTCCCTTTTTACTCTCAGAAGAATACTTTCGCATCTCAGGAGGAGAAGAGGAGGCACAGGAATCCAAAATGCTTTCTCAGCTGCTATTTGAAACATTTATCCCTCTCTGGCTTTGCCTTTTGAGATGGAGTATTTTGCTTTGTACTGTGACAGATCTTGTGAACAGAACACAGTTCATACTTGTCAAGGCACTGATGTTGCCAGACATGGCATGCACATATAGAAATAAAATTTTATCCAGGGCAGAAAGTGACGAGGGTGTCCTGTTCACTGAAGGCCTCTCTTCCTTTTTTCCCCTTCCAACAGTGGCTCAGAGATACTTTCAGTGACCCTAAGCTCAAAGTACTAGAAACAGACCTCTAACCTAACATATCTCACTGAAAATGACCAAAGTAGTGTGATCTCATTCCAAAGTTTTGGAAATTAACTCACATAGAGGAACTCTGTGGAGCATTTCTAGAGCTTCTTCTACCTTTCTTCTTGTTTTCTTTCACTCATTTTCACTATGACTAAGTAGGACAAATACATTTGAAACTACTATTACAGTTATTGCTATTGGCAAATCCTCTACTAGAGATAGAGACTGTTGGATCTCAATCATTTTGAAATACCAAGTTGATTGAGTTGAGATGGTTAAAGTGTTCACATCCTATATGTACCTCGTAAAGTTCAAAATTCAGGTTCTATTTAGCTCAGTCAACTATCTCAGCATCCTCTATGTGGTCATTGTTTATCTCCTTTTCTCACTTTGAACTGACCCTAGTTAAAAACATGCACTTGGTCAAGAGATTTGTAAGCTTATCTAATCTGTATATTGATGACAGCTGGTACGTGAAAGAAAATGAAGTCAACTAGTCTATAAATGAATTTTTAACACTATTTTTTCTCCCTAAAAATATTAAAATAAAAGCTTTTTTTTTAAAAAAAAACCACAAAAATATTACTGGATTCTCAATAAATCTCCCAAATAGTTTTTCTGTTGAAGTTGTAGATTTTTCAGAATAACTGAAGAACATTGTCTGTGTGAAAGAGTTTCAGTGAGAATATTTGGCCAGCACCAACAGACTCGTAGAAAATGTTTTCCTTTGTGTTGCTGTGTTGTACTTTAACCCCAGCTGGCAACTGAGCACCACACAGCCACTCACTCCCTCCCCCCATAGTGGAATGGGAAGAGAACTGGCAAAGTGACAAAACTTGTGGGTTCAGATAATGACAGTTTAATAGGTAAGGCGAAAGCTGTGCACATAGGCAAAGCAAAACAAGGAATACATTCACTTCTTCCCACAGGCAGGCAGGTGTTCAGCCATTTCCAGGACAGCAGGGCTCTATCACCTGCAACGGTGACTTGGGAAGGCAACTGCCATCACTAAACATCCTCCCTCCTGCTTCCCCCAGCTTTATTTGCTGAGTATAACACCACATGGTCTTGGATATCCCTTGGGTCAGTTGGGGTCAGCTGTCCTGGCTGTGTCATCTCCCAATATTCTGTGCCATCCCAGCCCACTCACTGGTGGGTTGAGAAGCAAAAAAGGGCTTGACTCTCTACAAACACTGCTCAGCAGTAATGAAAACATCCCTGTGTTATCAACACTGTTTCCAGCATAAATCCAAAACAGAGACCCATACCAGCTACTATGAAGATGATTAACTCCATATCCCATCGAAAACCAGCACATTCTGTTAGTCTTGTGGGGATAAGTATATGAAGTGAACAAATTACTTACATGGCAAGTCTTTTTATCTGCATGCTTTCTGAAACAAGCACACATTGTATATTTGGTGGCTACAAAAACTAGAACACAAACTCATAGTCTGCAGCAGTATAACCCATTAATGCCAAAGCACAATGAAGAGAACAAAGGAAAACAAAAAAAAAAAACAAAACAAACAAACAAACAAAAAAGAAAATAGAAAGTAGGGCATAAAAATCTCACCTCAAGAACCAGCTGGGAATTTTCCATCAGGAGGATTCCCTGGTGGAAAACAACTTCTACAAAAAATTAAATTGCATTTTTTTATAGCAAATGTTTCAACATGACAGTGGGGGAAATTGCAATGAAGCTACTGAATTTCAACAGTTTTCAACAGTTTCAAATCTTATTTTAGATCAAAGACAATTGTTGAAAGATTGGAATATCCCTTAGGAGAAAAAAGGAGCCATCCAGATTTGCTCCCTCACTTTGACCCTTCTCTGTAAGCTTTTTTTTGACAACCAATTTCCATCAGATGGAAGCAAAGCCAGTGGTTCAGAAACAAATGAGATGCAATTAATCTCATAGCTTTGAGAGCTTCTGGTTTCCTGGGTGTTCTTGGAAGAATTATTACTTAGAGAAAGTTTGTTCCCAGTTGCAATTTCTTTCAGATGAATTTTTGTTTCAGATGAACTGGGGGCACAAATTAAAACCCACAGCATCAATGAATGGTCTATCCCTATTGTTCGGTACCATACTCTGACTTCTCACGATGAGGTAACAGAGTAGGTTATTTGCTGGGCCTATTCAGTGTCACACAAACTTATCATATACCTCTTCTGCTACATCTGTTACTCCTTTCCTAAGAGCCACTCATTTTCTTCATGTGCAAAATTTCACAGCTGCTTGAAAATGTGCTTATGTTTCTGACACTATTTCTACCTAGTAAAAGATCCACACACACAACTAATTTGGAACTTTAGGAAAAATGCAGTTGATTCCAGTTTCATATCACAATCCAATATCGTTCACCTTTCACAAGCATTATATTGAAAAATTAGAAATAGAATTACCAGACACTTCAATTACTTATCTAACAGCCAAACTCCTGGAAACTCGGCTCTTTGGTGCTGAGTTGGTTTAATTAATTGAGCACAGGACAGTTCTGCAGGCCAATGAACTGGTTATGTAACTCCAGTGCTCACCGTTCTGTTAACCAGTAACAATATCTTTAAGCAATCCTCAAATATTTATTTGAATATTATTTCATGAGAAAAATTTTTACTGCAGAAACTTTGAAACAAAATTAAAATCTATCTGAAGTGTAAAGCATTACTGCTTCAAGAGCACACAGCAATGAAGCTTTGTTTTGTTTTCCTTCTAACTCAAACCAGCTTGGCTTTGCTTAACTGGGCTTCTGCAAAATAAACCGGGCTTGTCCTCACTTGAGATCTCCAGACCAAGGCCAGGGACTACAAATTGGTATTCCTTCAGGCTGGAAGAAGACTGCTGGAGCTGGTGGACTGCTTGCACCACCTAGTGATGCCTGCGGGCTTGCACAGCTCTTTCTTGACGGAAACACAAGTGAAGCCCTGGGTGACCATGCCCAGAGATCTCTGGAGGTAAAAACAACACTTAAATATTCTGTTATGGGACTAGTGGCCTCTCCTCAGTGTCACTGTTTTTTAACTGGGTTTTCCTCTCACATACCATGTAACATCAACATAAGTACATCTTTACCTTATTTGTGTGGTTATCAGGTGAACTACACAGGGTTTACAAGGCACAAGAGAGTGGTACTCGACTGAAGTGGAGAAAGCAGGATGCAATGGAGAGGGTCAACAACATTTCCAGGTGCACTTTTCGGTAAATTCAGAGTTTTCAGGTAAAAAAAAATTAAATCTAGAGGGTTATTTATATTCCCCAGAAACACCACTTTTTATATTAAAAATAAATGTTGAACACTTAAGTGAAATCACTTTCACTGCTTTTTTCATGCTAATCCATGAAGTGACTTTTCTTTAGAAATTTTCCAGGATCCTCCTCCAGCAAGGAGAGAGAAATGTCTACATGGATATGTGACACTGCAAATTGCTGAAGTGGTGTCTTAGAGGATAGAAATTTCTTCCTGTTCATACTCGATTTGTGTGGCAAGGTTTTGGTAATGTGGGAGTGGAGAGGTACAAGGGAGTTGCTGGAAGCTTCCCCCTGTGTCTGATGGAGCCAATGCCAGAGGGCTAAAAGATGGACCCACTACTGGCCAAGGCTGAACCCATCAGAACAGAGGCAATGCCTCTGGGATAACAAATTGCAGAAGGGGAAAAGGAGTGAGAATATGTGAGTGAAACAACTCTGCAGACAACAATGCCAGTGAAGAAGGAAGCAGGGGGAGGAGGTGCTCCAGGTGCTGGAGCAGATTTCCCTGTAGCTCATGGTGCAGTCCATGGTAAGGCCCTGCCCCTGAAGCCATGGAGACCACAGGGGAGCAGAGATCAATCTGCAGCTCAGGGAGGGCCTCACACCAGAGCACGTGGATGTCTGAGGGAGGCTGTGACCCTGTAGGAAACCCACACTGGACCAGATTTGCTGTCAGGACTTGTGACCCCATGGGGGAACCTATGCTTTGGAACAGTCTGTGTCTGAAGGAATGCACCTTATGGAAGAGACCCACACTGGAGCAGTTCGTGAAGGACTGCAGCCCGCAGGATGCATCCACGTTGGAGAAGTTTGTGGAGGACTGTCTCCCATGGGAGGAATCCCACAGTGGAGAAGAGGAAGAGGGATAGGAATCCTCTCCCTCAGAATGAACGACATGTGATAAACTGACCACAACCTCCATTCTATGTCTCCCTGTGTTGCTAGAGGAGAGGAAGTAGAGAAAATTGGAAGTGAAGCTTGCAAAGGAGGGAGGGGTGGGAAGAAAGTGCTTTGAATTTAGTTTTTATTTCCCATTACTCTGATTTGATTTAGAGTATATTAAATTAATTTTTCTTGAGTTGAGTCTGTTTTGCCTGTGACAGTAACTGCTGAGTGCTCTCTCTATCCTTATCTTGATCCATGAGCCCTTCATTATATTTTTTCTCTCCTTTCTAGTTGAGGAGGAGGAGTCATAGACCTGCTTTGCTGGGCCCCTGGCTTCTAGCCAGGGTCAACCCACTACAGCATTGAAACAAAATCCAGATCACTGAGTTAATTTGGTCCAGGAATTAACACTTACATTGTTACACATGTATCCGGGAACAGCTGTATATTGTAAAAAACATCTTTTGGTGTGTTTGGGTTTATTTGGTTTTTTTTTAGTTAGAATGGGACTTGGAAGTCACAAGTCTCAGGATCTGTGCTGTAAGCTACTAAACACTTACTTTAACTTTAATTGTATTTATTTCCCATCTCAATAAACCTTTGCATAAAACAGGAGTAATTCTTACCTGTATTATCAGAGTGTTTCCAGGCTTTGCTGGGTAGTGCTTGATAAAGGCATAAAACTGTTGGAACCCAATGAAATACAGAGGACCAAAATTAAAACAGAATAAGATGCGTGTATAAACTCTATTTCTCTAGTTCTGCCATGGGAATCAGGGAACTTATTCACCTAAAATTGAGCTTACAGGCTATTGGGAACTTCACGAGGATTCTAATTGTTTCTGTCGAGTTTGAGTTTAGTGAAGGGAAAGGACACGAGCGGAAGTGAGGTGCACTCTGTTTTATCTCATACTGTGTTAAAATCCAAGCTGAATTTGTGTTCACAGAGATTAACTCAAGTACCTACCCACAGTCCAGTCTTCTATTACAATTATCCAAAGAGGTCTCACCTGAAGAGTTAAGTTGCTGAGTGACAGCTATATATGGGCTGATACATGCACTTTTGATGTGTCTGCATCAGTCTAGTAAAGAGCCACAGGAGCTTTTTCATTGCACTTTGGGTTTTGAAGATACACGTTGCCTTTTCTCCGCCTGAGCATTTCTCTGATGACTCATCATTTAACTCCATCAGCAATTAATATTAGGCACTCTCGCATTTGTGGCTGCAAAAATGAAAATGTTATTACTTCAAGCAAGCCACAGGTAATTGGGCCTGTACCAAGGTGGTGGGAGGGCATAGAGACCAGGGTGGATCTTCTGGTCTTTGTTTTACTTGGTGGTCTTTTTCTTTGATTCTGGCATTTAAAAGGGCAAGCCAGTTGAGTCTTAAATCAATTCTTTTTATTATTAACTCACTAATTTATTAAGGATTGCATGTTATTTGCTTTGGACTGAGGACATTATTAAGAATTAAACCCAAAAAGAGCAGACTTTTCAGGATCCTCCAGCAAACACAAAACCAGACAATAATAACACTATTCTGCTTCTCTTAATACAAAGTCATTCCATTGCTGTTTCAAACTAATTGAATGTTTATCTGAAAGCCTTCATTATGCTAATATCAATAGGATCTATCTCTGTGTCAGCTTCTGCTGAGATGACTCATTTTAATATAGGTTGTTGCAGAGCTCCATTGCACAGTAATACGAATTTAATGACAGAAGGCCTCAATTAAATCTCCAAGGTTTCCAGGAACATCTTCAGCTCTTCAAAAAGTTATTATCTCTGAACCACATTGATTGGCCAAAGACATTTAAAGGCAGCCTCCTCCCCCAGCTCATTGTGAAGGCCTGACCAAGATTGACATCAAAACAAATGGTAGTTAGTGAGTCACACTTTCTTTAATGATAGCAAGAGTTGATGGAGTTAGGACATTTTGATTTTAGCATGTCCCTTGAGGTTAACCTTCCCCTTTCTCCTGACTTTGCCACTTTGATGTTGACCTTCCCTTCCTGTCATTGTACTTGCTCTTCTTTGCTTCCCCCAGACTCATTCAGCTACATGGGTGTTCCCATGAAGCACATACTCCTCATTGGTATATGTCCTAAGAAGATTTTTCTGTGTTTATGTAACTGCCTGAGTGGGGTTGCAGTGACAAATGGGGATCCTCGATCCCACTCTTATTGAGGTCCAGAGTCTGATTTCTAAAGCCTCCTGCTCTTCATGAAACCACTTCTGATTCATTGGAACAAGGAGAGGCCCTCAAGACCCATCTTCTGCTAGCACAGCTCTTGTGAGGACATTGGATCTGTGCCAGAATCACAGAATCTTAGGGGTTGGAAGGGACCTTGAAAGATCTAGAGACAGTTAAGTCTTTTAATGTGAGTTCCTTTACAAACTCAAGGATAGAAAAGAACCCAAATATTCCTACTGTTTAAGCACACAATGCTAAAATGGATACACATCTGATCCGAGGCTGTCAAGTAATTAAGAAGCACAACAAATATTCTCATACATTTTCAGTTGTTAATTGACCTCACTTTTAATA
This sequence comes from Urocolius indicus, assembly GCA_013401255.1. NCBI lineage: Eukaryota > Metazoa > Chordata > Aves > Coliiformes > Coliidae > Urocolius > Urocolius indicus. The sequence continues at coordinate 101,986 of WBNH01007811.1, read as the reverse complement.
GCTGATCCATATTTTTAAGGTTGGGTTTTTGTTTGTTTATTTTTTTAATATTTAAAAGTACAGTTTTTCTAACCCAATTCAAGGTGTTTCCCCTCCACACAGTTATTTCTACATTATTGGCAAATCGCATCTTCAATCAGCTTTGTGTTTAGCAGAACAAATTTAATTCCTTCAGTCTCTCACTTTAATGCCCTATGGATATAATTATAACATGCAAAAATAGTATTCCTTGTTAGCATTTCCATGTCAATAAAACATGGGTGTGCCTGACAACTACTGTAATTTTACATCAAGGATCTGAAACTTGCCCTGAAACTGTTATACTTGAAGATGAAATTTGGCACAGTTTCCCCCTCAGCCTACGTGGGATTTGTCTTGAAGATGAAAAACTCCCGGACAAGCTCTGCTGTCTGTCACTCCCTGCCCCACAGAGCTTCTAATGCAACTGCCTGCATTCAAATGCCAAATCCCTTATTACTGCTCTTGGCAACCTGTGGCAGATACGAGAAGTTCCACATCAATCAAGAGAAATATGAATAAATGCCTTGTCACCATTTAAAGGAATTATTCTACGAAGTCTAGATTCATGTATAAATCAAACCAAATAAAAGATTTATCACATCTATCTGCGTTACATCTTCCAGGAGTTATATTACTGTAAATGTGTTTGTCACAGTATTTCTGACATATGCAGGAGTTTCATACCAGTAATGACATCTGAGTAGCATCACCACTTTCAAATCTGTGGATCTTTATTGGATGTCATCTGAAATAATTTGGTTTCCAGGAACACTGCAAACATGGAGGTTCCTTCAAGTACCTGAGTGGATTTAGCCAACCTCAGAATCAAGTTCTGTGTACATTCAGATGTGGCACCTAGACAGAGACATGATAGGCTTGGCTTCTGTTCAGTCCTTGGGTGGGAACTTGCACAGGCTCTTCAAGCTGTATATGCACATGTGCTTACCCAGAAGCTGAGTGGTCTCAGCTCCTTCAGCTGCTGTTCAATGCTGTTCAATGGCTGTTAAATACAACCTGCATTTCCTACAATATAGGCAGTGAGCGTTTTCAGAGCTGCCAGAATTTGAAGGAGTGAAGGTGCTCTAAAGGATCAAGGACCTGTGCTCAGAGTGTAGGTTTGGTGATGATTATTACAAAGAAATCTAAGACATGACCCAGGAGCAACTGCTCAATCCATACAAAAACTTTATGCGTGCCTCTCTTGTTTGTCTGAAAATTGGTTAGCTTTAATATGTGGAACAAAAGATCCTCAAACCAAAAGCTGTGCAAGCAGTGCAGTGGCAGTTCTCAGTAGGCACTGTCAAAGAGGTACTGATGATCAATTTTTGCCTTTCTAAATTGGACTGGTGTGAACCTGGGCATGCAGCAAACCCTGTTCCTTAAAGTCACTTTTAAACTGGCTGTGACCAATTTTGGTACTCCCAAGAGCTTCAGAAGTTTCATAATCTGTGCCTCTGGAATATTTGAAATCACTAGAGCAGTAACAACACTAAAAATTTTTCGGGCCAAAGAGCTGCTAGCTGTCATGCTCCTATATTTTTCAAATGGTTCTAGGGACCACTTATAACCAGTGCTTTGCAGCTTGGCATGGAAAGCAGACCGTAATTTGGGAACTGCTGCACTGTCTGGCTCCTCCATTACCTCAGCATAGACACTTCTGTTTGAGTTGAAGAGCTTAAAAGGGATAGAAAACAGAGTATCATTGTGCTACCCACAGAGATGATTGATACCTTTGACAGAATAACTCAACCTCCCCTTATCCTTTGGAAAAGCCATGCTGGAATGCCATCAATCTGTTTTCCCAGCAATTTAAAAATTATTCTGCATAGGCATAAACAACTTAACAAGCTGTGAAAGGATAACATCACAGCAGGACTGGAGATTTTTGCCCTGAAGTTAAAGATTCTTGGTATCATTTAAGCCAAGACTTTCAAGACTATATAAGCAAGGTATACAGTATTTTTCTGTGCAGCCTTAAAGGTCGCTGTTACTTATCACACGTGGAGTTATCAAGTATCCTATGGTATACAACAAAAATTCCTGCCCAATAAGCTCAGAGAGGCCTACATTTCTGGAAGAGTCTCTAAGAAAATAAGATGCTTTCACAGTGACTGAGGCTGTGCAACCCTAAGTAAGCTACCTTTCTGCAATGCTTTCTGCAACTTTGATACAGCAGCAGATGCCTTACCATATCAACCTGACTTTTAAGAGTCACCACACTGCCCAGGCAGTGGGGTATGACGGATGCAGTTAGAGGCACTTCTCGTGTGCAGAAAGCAAACTGGTAGTTGTGCCCTGTGGGCTGTCCATTTTACAACTGATGCACCACTGCAGACCCCTGCAAAGGCTCCCCTTTGGATGACATTCCTGCACTCCGTTGGGACCTCTGCCTTTTCATCCTGTGCAGACCTGAGGTTAGTCTCTCTCACCCTCTTCCCTAGGAGTTGCACCACAAAGCACACAAAAGCGTCAGACTTCACATTGCAACTTCAGATCTCCTAGCACAGTGAGTCAGCACGTGCATTTTATGATCAACAGAACTGCCAGTTATACCAGCCACCCTGTAAGTGTGCCTGTGTGTGCTGGCCACACCTGCCTGGATTGTGACTTATATCTCACACTGCAGAGTGAGACCTACTGATTATCAACACAGCAGCTGACAATGTTGCCCAATCTCACAGTCTTATCACAAATATTAAGGATTCTCTCTCCTCCAGGAGACCTGACATTTGATTTTATGAAAAGTAGTTAGGTGGTTAATTATCATCACAATATCACAATCAGGATAAAAAAAATCATTCACTCCTGTGCAGGTTCCTACAATTCCCACATGCAAACCACCATCTTTTCTGAGCACTTAGCTGCAGAATGATGCTTCCAAGTGACATATGTTCACACTTAATAGTCAATGAAAGGAAACACTGAAGTTTCTTTGTCAGACAAAACACCTAATCTCACTACCTGATGCCTGAGCTGATGACTTTCGAAGAGGGAGGCTGCATGGGTTCTGAATGCTGGTAGTGCAGCAATACTGCCCCTAGAACAGGGAAAATAGGAGCACATAACTCTTCAGAGAAATTATACTTTAAGCATTAGTTAGATAGGTTTTTTTTTTGTCCCGGAGGATCACAGGGAATACTAATAAGAATGACCTGAAATGGCTGTGCAAATGCTAAACCATGACATACAGCTCCTTCCCTTCTGAGATACTTGGATAGTTGAGTAGCCCAAAACAGCAGGCACACGTGTATTGCTCATCAGCAATTGTTAGGCACAAAAAAATCTGCTTTGGAGGCAATATTCTTATGCATTAAGGTGCTATTTGGCACATATGACATCCTGTGCAGTCAGGCCTGTCTATATCCTGCTTTGTTCTGTATCTTCCCCATGCTCAAAGACAGGTGACTGTATATACACATTACATTCTTTAGGTCCTCTCACTAAATAACATTTTCCCTCCTACTTGTTAGAGTGAATGTCTGCCAGCCAAACAGAGAAGCAGCATTTGATTTTAAAAGCAGCTGGAAAATTCTTCTTTTGCTTTCTTGTTGTCATATCAGTCAGCCTCCTGCTATAATCCAGAATAAAGCATGGGCTGCAGCATCAGTTGAGATGAAGGCAGCAAACAACTCCGGGGAAGGATTTTGAGGTAGCCAAATGCTGATAATGTCCATTCCTTTTTAAAAGCACAGTATTTACAAACTAATTCCAAGCCCCTGAAGCATTCCCATGAAAACTTGCAGCTTTGTAACCATCATTGATCAGACTGCATCTTCATTATATATCTTTTCCTCACGAAAGCCATAAAAACAGTTAGCTTACTTGTCTGCAGTCAGATAGAAGATCTGTATCTGAAATGGGAATGGAGACTCAGTGCTCCTCGTAGGAAGGTATTTGCTACTTTCTTCTGTCAGAAGGAACGTTGGATGTTTGGGGTTTTTTCTACTAGAAATTAAAAAATCATAGAATCATAGAATGGTAGGGGTCGGAAGGGACCTTTAGAGATCATCTAGTCGAAACCCCCTGCAGAAGCAGGTCCACTTAGATCAGGTCCCAACCAAACAAAACCCATCAGGCCGTAAATATCACAAGGGAAATGGAATTTTTCTGGGAACACGGACTCGGAAGCAGGCGTTCTGGATCAAAGCCTGTCCCACACCTTTACCGCGGAACACGACATCCGCGTGTGCCGCCAGAGCCGCCACCTCCACGGCCCGGGACGAGAGGCACCGGCTCTGCCGTCATGACAGCAGCCGCGGTGCGCGCTGCCCCGCACTCCTCTGGGGACCGACCCCGCCGCTCAGGGCTACAGCCGTCACGGAGGTAGCCTGCGCCTATTGCGGCGGCTCTGCCAGGCACGGCTCGCTGCACAGCCTGTGACGGGCTCTCCCCCTGCCCCTGAAGGCCGTTGGTGCCAGGGCTGTAACAGCAGTGGTAGGCGCAGGCGTGTGGCAGGGCGCTAGGGGGCACTGCTGCTCGGCCGCACTGCTGTCCCGAGGCGCCTGGCCCTGAGGCAGGCGGCTGGAGAGACCGACAGGGCGGCGGGTGGCGGAAGAGCCGCAGAGGAACCGTGAGGGTGCTGGCAAGCCCGAGCCCGACGGTGCTGTGGGTACCTTACAAAGAGCCTGTCTTTCGCCATTGCTACTTTTGTGCAAGGGCTGATGCTGGCCTGAGGCAGTCAGTGAATTTGTTCCTCTGCTGCAGGTTTCCCTGCTCAGCCCCCTACTCACAGTGGGAGAGCCAGCCCCAGGCTGAGCACAGCACCTACACCTTTGGTGTATCTGAAAGCCATTTGTTTCACTGTGGACTGTAAAATGAAAGGAAAGTTGGGAACCAGATCCCAAAAATGCAAGAAACCCTCATCCTTCATAATTTCTTCCCATTCAGCAGGGAATTCTGATTGGTACTGCCAGCCACTTATCTTTTTACAGTCAATAATTAGACTGTATCACAGCATAATACTTCTCTTACTCATGAAGGCCGTAAAAGTAGTTAGGTTATTTCTCCACAATCACGTTTGAGAGCTTCTAAAGAACCTGATGAGTCGCATCCACAGGTCCTGAGGGAAGCGGCAAAGGAATGTCCATTATATTTGAGGAGTTGTGGCATTTTGTTACACTGACTGTAAAAGGCAAATATAACCCCCATTTCTAAAAAGGGAAAAAAAAGAAGACCCAGGGATCTACAGGCCAGTCAGTCTCACCTCTGTGCCCAGCAAGATTCTCCTGCATGGAGCAGATTCTCCTGGAAAACATGCTAAGCCACATAAAAAATAAAGAAGTGATTGTTGACATGGCTTCACTAAGAGCAAATCATGCCTGATGGCATTGGTGGCCTTCTACAAGTTTACACTGTTGGTGGATAAAGGGAGGAGTGACTAACGTGATTATATGATTCTATGATTGTTCCGCCTGGAGAAGAGAAGGCTTCAGGGAGACCTTAAAGCACCCTTCCAGTTCCTAAAGGGACTGACAAGAAAGCCAGAGAGGGGCTATCTACAAGGACATGTGGTGCATTAAAGTACAAGAGCTCATGGCTTTAAACTGAAAAGGGCAGATTTAGATGAAATAATAGGAAGAAATCCTTCCCTATGATGGTGGTGAAGCACTGGAACAGGTTGCCCAGAGAGGCTGTGGATGCCAACCTGGTCAGGTTGGATGTAGCTTTGAGCAATTTGATGTAGGGGAAGGTGTCCCTGCCCATGATGGGGGTTAGAACTAGATGATCTTTGAGGTCCCTTCCAACCCAAACCTTCCATAGTTCTGTGATTCAGGTAAGATATTTTATTCTTAGCATGGCAAGGGAAAGTGACTAAACTAACAAGTGTCTTGCTGGTGTAGCAGTAAGACGTCAGATATCTTCTCAGACATCTTGTAAATACCAGCATAGATCCAGAGTAACTTCACAGGTGGAACTGACAACAGAATTTGGCTAAATAATTTAATTCCATTTCCCCAACAAAGGCTGCTAAGGATTTATCAGCAAATCCCTTAACCCTGGGGAATTCATTATACTTACCTTTGTTTCTTTTGCTAGTAAGCCAAAGCACTGAACAATGCTCAACGGAAGACATTGGAGGAAGAACTGTACCTTAGGCAGGATCAGTGCAAGGGAAACAAGTTCGATATCAAACCACCAGGAAGAATGCCTGTTCGTAAAGAAAATGTTGATGTGACTTCATTTTCCAAACAGGAAATGACCTTCCAAGCTTTCCATCTAGTCAGGATGATGGGTATTTTAACGTAACTCAGAAATAACTACAGGACAAATATTTCCAATGATTTGCCTCTCAGACATAAAAATAAAAATATCCAATCACAGAAACTGCCATATAACTCTGAACAGTTTTTCCAGTTCAGTGTTTTCGCCTCATTCTGAGTGACTCATGATGAAGTAGAGGTGAAAACAGCGTAAAAAAACTGTAGAAGTGCAGAACTAGCCATAGATCAAAACATATCACTAATCATACACATAGGAGGGACTCCCGAATGAGACAAAGTGTCAAGAAGTGCCATTTATGATTCCTTGGTTCTCTATATAAGACATTAGTGTACTCTGGATTGGTAGAGTTATTATGAGTGAAGAGGGAAGACAAAAGAATGAACTATGGAAACAAGAACTATCCAGGCCAAGGCCATTAAAAGTAAAATTCCTCTTCCTTTTGTAATTGCTTTTTCGGAACATTAACTACTGTGTTTTTTTCAATCCCAAATGACACAGTGCTTCACATCAGCCTAAGCATCAGTCTAATCGAACAGCAAAACACAAGGAGCCCAAAACACGATGGTCTCAGAGGTGTTCTAGGAATACAGATGATAGAACAGGTGCAGAAACAATACGCTGCAAGGGGAATATGTCTACATAAGCAAGAGCAGAAAGAATAATGTGGCTGATGAGCAACAGAGTATGCACTATGTAGAACTGTCAGGTGATTTGGTATAGCTGACCTGACAAGTCTGATGAGAAGATTCTGCTTTTATTTTAACTTGATTCCATTTTATTTTAACTTGATGTGCATTAATGTGTAGCAAAAGACTTACACAGTTTCTGAAGCTAGAAGGCTGCTGGGGAAGGACTAATTGCTAGTCTACTGCAGGTCTCCAAGATCTTTTAAATGTCTGTTCACTCTTTTCTGCAGTGTGTTACAATCTTGACTGTTACAAAACAAAACACGAGTTGCCATCTTAAGTCATGGGATGCTTTATGGCTCATGGTAGGGTTGAGATATGTGAAAGGGATGTTCTACAGACCTTTCAGCATGAATAGGCTATTTGATGCTTCCCTGTGATGGCAGGGAATTGGAATTAGTATTTGGCATGGCCTTTTCTAGTCCTTTTCTCCTGGCGGTGACCTACACGCCCAGCTCCCTCTTCTGTACTGTGTTAGGGGTTTAGGCACACGCTGGTAACTGAACTACTGCCTTACTTCAAGAGTGAAAAAGGGTTGGAGAATTGAGATACTCAGAATCAGGGTTATACCTGTAAAGGAGCATAGAAGACTTACCACATTGAACAACCCTGCCAGAGAGAGCTTGCATTGCTGGCTATGATGTTCCCTTCAACTTCCTTAAGCTGAATATTGATACTGACATCAAGGGACCATTGTATCATCCTGACAGTGTCATGCAAACTTCAAAAACATTTTCACTTTTTTCCTAAAGTCTTCGGGATCTTTTGAGTCTCTGATCAGTGCAGTAATTTTATTCCACCACACATTTGAAAAACCTATGAGATCTGTGAAAGGAAATATAATCCTAACATTTGCCTTTCAAATATTTACTGCAAGTGAAGAACAGTTCTGTAATATGCACAGCAATGCCTTGTTATTAAATTCATTGAGTGTGGATGTATTTTAGATCTGTATATACTTTCACAATTAGCATACTTGATAAATAATTACTAAGTTACAGTTAATTGTCCAATTAATTATAAGAAAGTGAAACTGAAGTTGCCTAAAGTTGTAACAAGAAGACTGAAGAGCAGATGAAAGGAAAAGGTAAATTCAATTAAAATCTCATCTAAGTCAACTTCATCATTTTTAAGACAGGGAAGAGAGATGGGCAATATCCATCCTACAGCTGTGAGATGCCACTTCTCTGCCACTGAGGTTGCTGACACTTTTGCACAGTAGCTCAGCGTATTACATCAAGACCATTAGTCTCAGGGCCTACTTTCCCTGAGTAAGGTTCACATACATACACAGAGATGCTTGAAAACTTCTGCGTTTAATAACACATTATTGGGAGGTAGCTGTCTGTGAACTGGAGACTTTTCACTCATTTTCACAGGCTCAGCACAGGGCCCATGGTGAGTACAACTAGACCAGGGGTCCCGGTGTGCTGCTGCCTGTAACAGTACCATCAGCTTTGGTGACCCTTTTTTGATAACAGAACTGTTGGCAGCAAACTTCAGACTGACTTCTACAGAAAGCAAGAGCCTGAGCTGCTCTGGGTGTATAGGACTGTGCATCCCATTATCCACTCTCATTTAAGGTTTGCTTCGTAAAGAGGAAGGAAAAAAGCCAGTGTGTTACAACAGAAGAGCTGAAGAGCAGACGGTAAACTGCCCTTTCCAGGGCTCAGTGTTGCTGATGCTTGAGCATGACAACAGGGCAGGACTGCTCACCATGGCAGGGTGGAGGCAGCATCTCAGGAGGGAAGCTCTGATCTTCACTTTCTTTGACCACTTTAAAGTACGGCCTCTACTTTCCACATGTTGCTTTCCAAGCCTCCCATGCCTCAGCCAAACCTTCACCCATCAACAGGTTTACTTTTCCAACAGCATTTGAAGTGAGAGTAACTGCAATTGTTAGTCATAAATGATTTCAGATGTGTCTCCTTTCCCCGCTTTCCCAGGTAACTGAGTGCACATCTCCTACAGACTTACCTTTCATTCTTTACCGTTGGCTTACAATGAACTTTTCCTTGCCACTCACACTTCCTTGGTAGTTTAGAAGGCCTGACAGTATGCAATATATTTTATTGTTTGTTTTGTGATACTAATACTGGAACTCCTTTGGGTTTTTCCTCCCAGTCATCCTGGACTGCAAACTATACACTGTACAAATGCAGTCACTTAAAATCTTTGCAAAGTCTCGGTTTTCCTTTGGCCATTTATCTGCTGGAAGCAACATTCCTTTATTTAATGCACAGTGTATTGCCATTTCCTCTGTTCTTCTATATTTCTATCTCCTCTAGCTTGAGCTCCATGTAAGTACTGATAATAAAGATAATACAACACCTGGATGTTTCAGCGTGCCAATATTGCAAACATCCCCCAAGGAGTAAATGAGAGCTCCCTTTATGCTCCTGTGATTGCCAGGGAAGGTTTGCTGAGTTTGAGAACAGAAACACAGACAGATATCCCAACTGAGCTCACCATGGATAACTACGGAGTTTAAATTTTCACAGTTGGTGAAAAAGAGGAAAGCTAGATATTTCCTAGTGCCTTTGACAGTGAAAAAAAGCAGCTTTGGAAAGGAGGTTTAGTTTGTTTGCTTTTAGGAAATAAACAATTGTGGCCCTGATTCTATAATTTATGTGTTCCTAACCACAATTTACTAATGCTGTCTAAACAATCTTTCATTTATTGCTCATATTGTTCTTTTTCGTTGTCTTTTCCCTATTCTGATATTTCAAGTGTCTGCTTGAACACAGTTGTGACTACACGCTAACTGCATGCTGTTTGTCATACAGAGTTGCACTCTAACACAATTGCATTACCTTTTTTTCCATCAAAGGAAGCAGATAGTGCTGCAATGTGTTTAACATCAGGCAATATCCAGAGAACAATTTCAAGGTCAACAAGTTCAAGGTCACTATAAGAGAAATTCAGCAGGTCTTAAGAAGCTAACTTTGCCTCAACTGTAAAGAATCTTTACCTGAATGTTATCCAAGCAGACTATTATTGTTATTCATGGTGCAAGACTGTGTTAAAATACTGAATGCATACTCTTTCTCAGCTTTCCATGTTTCATTCAGCAAATACTGGAAATTTCTAATTAAGGTGGAGGAAAAAAAAGAAATTGATGGAAATCGTGCTGCATTTGTCTCAGCTGTATCAAGCAAATGCTGAGAATCTGGAACAAGTGCAGCTGCCAGTACTTCTTCATAGTGCAATATCTGCTGATCAGCTCCACCAGAACTAATTACCAGTGGTAAATAAGAGGTAAAAGTGAATATATGCCAGGATAATCTGAAAACTAGCAGATCCTCTCTGTGATGTTCTTGGCCTTAAGATCCACTGTACATATGGCTCAGGGGATTTCTATAACGTGTGTGCTTGTATGCTCTGAGGCAGACAGCCCAACACCGAGTTTCTAGAGGTGTTCAGAGGCAGTTAACTTCCTGTGGTTTTTCTGAGTATGCATGCCTTAGCAGCTCTTGAAGTATGACCTTTCCCTTGTAAGTGCTCAAGTTACCTGGATGTAAAGAAACCCTGAAAAAGCAGTAGAACATTTCCTCATAGTAATGTAGGGATTAATGCATTCAGGTTTGAGATACTGAGGGAATTTGCTAATGGAACACGCTTTCTTCATGTACCTAAATTAATCCTTTCAGATCCCTGACCCAAATCAGACATTTCTGAGTGTAACCTGTCAGCCCCAGCATGACTGGAAGCAACACGAGGCAGGAGAATGGAGTATCCCCTGGTGTCTCCACATAGGGAATCTTTCACCTAGCAGACACTACCATTAGGGCTTGGATGACAGTGGCAGTTTCCCTTCTGGGCTGAATCAATCTACCCTGAAGTCAGCATCATCTACCTGAACAAGTCATGCTGCTGATCAGTCCCTCAGAAGGGTCATTGGAGAGCAGCTTTGTTCTGTTCTGTGGGACATGCATCACGCTGTGTGATAGTTGGGGCCCTCACAGACTTGAGAAAGGTTTGGTTTTCAGATACACTGGTTAAAGGAGCCTCAAAGCCTCTTGAATTAACAGACCTTTGCCCCTGTAGAGACGTGCCCAGTAACACTCTCCATAGAGCTCTTTCTCACCTTGCATTATATTGGAGGATCAATATTTGCCATTTGTTTTGGGTTTTTTTTAGGTTAAAAAGGTGGCCTTGCAGAGGACACTGGTTCTCCTGTGTGTAATAGGCTTAAGCTGGAGGATCGGTTCTTTGACAGGTTCTTTCCTGCGGCACCACTTGATGGCACACTTGCTTTAGCACAGAGCAGGCTGAAGCTAGGACACATCAACAAGCAAATCCTGTTCAAAGTTGTTCCACTTAATTTGTTCTGCATCATGAATGTACCTGTTTAATTGATTAAAGGAATCTGGCACTGTAGTACTGAGCAGGAATAAGTAGGGCATACAAAATAATTAGACCAAGAAAACCCTGTATTTTGTAATTTTAATCCCAGATATTGTCTGGATAATTCATTACCTCTTCATTCTTAAAGTTCAGTAAGAAATTTGCCTTTACCTTACTGAGCCTTTTATTCCAAGCATGACACATTTTCTTTGTCCAGTGTTTTCTTCTTTTTCTCTGTCAGAAGGTTTGTAGCAGGTTAGTTCATTGCATGTGTTATTGCATAATCCAAGGTTTTCTTTTGTCATGTCAGTTCAAAAGCAGCCATGAATTGCTACTGAAACTAAACAACAGTACCTTCGCTTTGAGTAGACAGTAAATGGAAATTAATTTATGTCCTCTGAGTAATAAAATTATGATTCAGCTTTGCATCAAAGGAACATTCTCCAGTGTGCTATATGAAGTTAATAATTGAGTATGAAGTGTTATCACATGTGCCACTTTTCTCTAAATGATTATAAATGCATAAGTGAAAGCTGCAGATGGCTATGGGCCACAGGTAGAAACAACTTGCTGGTCTGTTGGATTTTATGACTTCATGAAGAATGTATTATAACATTTATGGCTCTTGATATGCAGAATCTTAATGGCAAATGTAACTAACCAAGATCTGAAGCTAAAATATTTCAGAGACTTGGGTGCAATCTTCAGAGGGTGACCTACTGTCATAGGAGCATCTTCTGTTGAAGGGCTGGGATCCAAGTTTCCTCAAGGGGAAAACTGGAAGCATCACAGTACAAATTACCAAGTGCCAGATCACCCTTGGATTTACCAAGGCCTGAATCCCACAATCCTTTTTACTTATAAACCCCCAAAACCTTTACCTGATTCACAATGCAGTTGCTTTCCTGCCCATGACTTTAACTTTCTGATTCCTTATTTAGGCACTTCGTCATCTCCCTTGAGGGCTAAATTAGTGAGTGAGGACCCCTTGCCTTTGTTCTATAATTACCCTTGTTTAACTTTTTCAATTTGTTTCCCTTGTCCCTAGAATTAGTAAAAGATGGGCTAGAGGTTTAAATCAGGGAGAGGTCATGCTTTTTATTCTGCCCGAAACAATGAAAGAGTAGAGTGGGAGCCTCTCAGATAAATGTCATGGTTAGGTAGCACCTGAGAGGATTTGAAGCATATACTGTCCTGACTTCCTCCATTACCCACTGAATTGCATTGGCAGTGATAATTGCAGCTTCAGGAAAAATAACTGCTAAACAATGATAGCAGTAAAGCCCAACAGCCTTTCTCAATTAAATTAAGTGGAAATTTAGTCCTTGAGTACTACTTCTGAAACTGCCTGAGCAGATGAAGAGCAAATGCCCTGCTGTGTTGGAGGATAGTGTAGGGCAGGAGGAAGTCTGCTTGCTTTGCCCTCTATATGCCGTCACCCAAAAGGTCAGAGGCCACCTCTGCCCTGTATCTATGAGAGTAAAAGCAGCAGCTTGCAAGATGAATCTGCTCTAACAGAGGCCATGTAAGGTGGTGAATTCAGGGGAGGGCCACTGTCTGCAGCCATCATTTCTCTTCTGTTTTTGCATCAGTGGCTTCTATGTCCACCATTATTCATCTGTCTCAGCCACAACCTCTTGATCTTTGAAGGCTATTTTGGTATTGTTAGTGTGCCCTTTCTACTTCATTTATTTCTACCCTTTCTTGTTGATCTGGTACTTGCATTTTTTATTAACGCTGTCTTAAAATATCTTGCATTTATTAATGTCTTAAAAGTTAATGAAGTCTTAAAAACTTCAGTCTTACAAAGTAGAACTTTTTGTCTCCATACATTCTTGTGTGATGGGGAACTGGAGTCTTTTTCAGTAACAAAGAAACTATCTTTACACTGATTTGATGTAAACTACTAAAAATGAAAGAATGAAGCAAAGAAGTCTTTGTCATAATACTCAGTGAATCCAGGAGTTGTTTTTTTGTTTTCAAATGTTATCTAAGAGAGCATTTACTTCAGCCTTCATAAATAACAGGGAACTCTTGTAGTGGTTTTGGCCTAGGCCAGGCTTTTCAGTAGCAGGGAGGCTACAGGGGTGGCTTCTTTAAACAGAGTTGCCAGCAGCTTCCCCTGTAGCTGACAGGGTTAGGGCCAGTCAGTTTTAAGCTGGACCCTGCACCTGACCCTGGCCTGGCCAATTAGTGATGGAGGTAACGCCTCTGTGAATAACATATTTGAGAAGAAGTTATTGCGCAGTTGCAAAACTGCAAATTCATACAGCTTTTAACCCCTTTCTGCAGTGCTTAGAAACAATAACCCAAATGACCAGCCTTACGAGAATGTAGGTTTTTGTCACATTAGTACCTATTTAATAAAGATTAAAAGTACCTACTAAATAAAGACAATGCAAAAAAAAATAAAGGTGGTGAGGTGAATCTAAGATGCTTTCCATTGCCACCAAACAGGGGTTTTCTGCAGCTCTAAGTACTCACCCGTTTCTACAGTGTGCGCTTTCAGAGTTTGAGGTGACAGATCAATACAAATACCCCAAGGAAAAACAGCAGCATGTGTGTTGGTAGGATAGGCAACATTGGCATGGCAGAATAATAGTGACTTCTGAAGAGTCTTCTCAGTATGCATTTCTTTGGGTCAGTCTCCAGGGAACATGGCCTCCAAATGGTGCTGGGTAAAACTCTCATTCCTCCTCTCCACTTCCTCATGGCATATTATGCTTAGGGGTCCCTACCCAGCACAGAGGCTGTACCCAATAGGAAGTCAGGAGTTTTTATCCTGACAATGTTTGTCAGGGAATATTATTGCTTCCCTAATAACATGCATCGGGCCTTCCATGAAACACAGAACAAGATGGATGTATCCCTGCATCTCTGCTGCTTGGTGCAGGAAGAGAGGATGAGGACACAGCGTTACACTTTCTCCCTTGGGTTAGGCATTTCTTATTCACTGCAGTGTAGTTTTTATGTAAAGTATCTCTATGTAGATTTCTGTATCCAAAGTCTTCACAGTACTTAGAAAACTATCTAAACTGTCAGGAAAGCAGGTAGACACTGTACGTGGCTGTGACCTAGGAAAAGTAGGCAAATTCACCTTTGTCTACCACCCAAAGCTTGTCCACTGAATTAAATGTATGCAGCTGTCCCCATAAGGTGACCAAGGTCCTTGCAGGGCTTGGGTCTAGCCTGAAGTTCCTCCTGTTCATCACCACTTCTTGTGTCGTTCCCCTCTGTTTCTGGTGTATTTTCAGCAGCACTTCACCCTAGCACTGTGTGACAGGCACTGTATCAGTGTAACAAAGCGTCTCTGCTCTTGAGGGAAACAGTACTCCTCGTCTGCCTAGAGGCAGCCACAACTTAATACAGGTTGTCATGCACAGACAGAGGCTGAGAAGAGAGAACTTGTCAGCTTTACCTTGATAAGCCCATGAGTGTGAAAGACATGCCACATGCAATTTCCATGACAGAGATCACCAGGAATCCACGAGAGGTGTGAGTGAATGGAAGGAGTCAGACATTCAGAAAATGATTTGGACCAGAGACCTTGGGCAGTTCCAGGTGCTTTTCCAGGCACACTTGCTTTCCATAGGGACCAGGAGGCTTCTCAAAACTGGCCTACAAGAGCAAGAGAAAGATCATCCATTACAAAGTGCATAGAGGTAGCAAGATAACATTTTCAGACCAACCTTCCTGCATTTTTTTCCTTAAACAAAAAAGATGATAAATTCTGTCACAGTAGGAAATTGGTTTTAGTATAATCTAAAAATGTTTTAGTGCTTTTCTGCTTAACTAGAACAGTCTTCCTGGTTCCTGTGGGAGCATCCTCCATTTTTTTCCCTGACATCAGCAACTTCATCTGCAGGTACTGGCATCCTCTCCCTTTGTGCTGGGGGAGTGATGTGGGCTGTTGGAGCTGCCTCTTAGGCTGAGAGCCCCGTCTGTCCTTACAACAAGAGACCAGAAGTGAGGATTCTATTCTTTAGCAACATCTCACAGCAAAGAATGGGCATGTGCCATGCTGCTTTGCCAGAGGATCCCATCCCAGAGCTGACTGCAGCTTGGTAATGGAGAGGACTGGCCATCAGCTGGACACCTACTGCTCCTTTTCCTCCCTCTGAAGCACAGCAATGAAAAATGATCTACAGTAAATACTTGCACTGTGTCACCATTGCCAAGCAGTAGAAGATGCCACATCCATGAATTTGGGGCTTATCAGATGAGAAGTCATAATCTGAAGCTCATCTTCCTGAAGTTGGCTCTTCAGGGTCAGCTGGGGCGGATGCAAGGAGATATGCAACACAAACATGTGCTTGGTTTCCAGGCACTAACTTTGTTTTAAAAGCCAATTGCAGTTAAGGAGTTAAGATTTTGTTACTTGCATTCACCTCCTCACGCCAAAAGCTTCTGCACCTGGAAGCTGCTAACAGCAGAGCATGTTTATACAAGTCAGAGATACCGTTTCACTTAGGAAAAATAATGCCCTTTTGAAAACTGCAATTAGTGGGAAAAGGGATGTAATATGCATATAGGGTCTTTCAGAACAGTTTTACTCCCAAAGTATTTGTTCATCGATGCAGCATTAAAATAGCATCACTGCAACAGTTCAGCAGCCAAGTTTCAAGAACTAAACTCAGATAACAGTTACTTTTGCAAGACAAGTAGCAGCAAGTCTGCTTGTGTCAATCAGTATGAGAATGTAATTTAATTCAGTGCAACAGAAATCAATTTTTCTCCTAGGATCTAAGATAACTAAATATCACACCATCAGCTTAATTAGTTTCTGATATTTACACAGCTTCACCTTTAAACTCTGGGAAAAGCACAGTTCATGTGTTTGTTCTTTATCACTCTTCTCTGTTCTGCTTTACTGCTTAACAGTAGCAATAAAATCTTACGCAAATTCAGACTTTCTTTTGGCAACCAGGAGATGGAATCAATGCTCCATCAGATCCATCAGGCCTTCTCATTAGTGTCACTAAAGCAAGCTCAACAAAAGGAACAAAACCAGAGGTCCTTAAGCCTTGCAAAAAAAAAAAAAAAAAAGAGAAGAAACTTGTCTCATCTGTTGCCTTCCCTAGAGAAGTAGCAGCACATAAACTGCTCAAGACCTTCCTTCAAACATTTATCTATTCCCCCCCAAAATTTATCTGTCCAAGTGTCTTTCAGTATCAGTGGCTTCTCTTTACCACAAAAAAAAAAAACCCCACAAGGGTCCTGTGCCTTCATATTGCCCACTCACATTCTCCAGATGCATTTTCTGGGCTTTCACCCCTGCCATGGCCTTGAAAGGAGCATTACCAACATCAGAACAAGTCTTAGTAGCTGTGTCATGGCCAGACCTCGTGCCTCGAGGGGTGCTCAGCCCTTCCACCAGTCACTGGCAAACAGGGCAACTCAACCAGGAGCAGAAGTCTGCAGGGCGCTGGAAGAATGGGGTGCTTCTTTCAGGAGGACAAACCAAGACACACAGGTGACCATGCCGCAGCAGCTTTACCTGCACGGGGCACAAGGCTGGGCAGCACAAGCAGAGCAGAGTTGGTGACAATAACAAGTCCCAGCAATGGCCCACTGACCATCAGAGAAGCATATAAGGATGAAACAAGTCCCAGGGTAAGCTAGGAAATCTGGCAGCAAATGGGTCAAAAGCTGGAGGTGCCAGGAGAGGTTGATAGGGGCAATTACATTCTATTAGCACCCTCATACCCTGCCAACTGGCTCTCCTTCTCAGGCTGGTTTGATTTTACCACTAGTTTATGAGCCACAGTTGACAATTTGGCTTCTGAAATTCAGACTGCATTTCCCCACTTAGAAGAGTTTTACTAGTTCTAAATGTTTTAAGCAGACTCCTGCACTCTTCCAAGATGAGGTTTATAATGGTTGACATACATTGGCTTTTGCACGTCTAAGTGCACCTCTAAGCCCAAAAAAAGGGTGATTTCTCTGCAACATCTCTTTTCCAGTTTGACCTGAAGTACTATGTTTTTTCCCTCATACACCCTTCTGTCTCTGTAGTCTTTTTCCAGGTTCATGCATTTGCCATGAGTGCTATCCTAGAATAACAAAGCCAGGTTCATGAGTTTCACAGGCATTCAGAACAGCATGGTCCTGTTGTGCTATTATCCAACCAGAACGGCCCAAGGACATACAGGTAGTATTGGATGAAGCACAGATTTCAACCCCTATATGATTAATGTCATGTTCTCTAGACCACAGTAAGCACTTTGATCACTGAAGGGGGCTTCACAGTATACCAGAATTTCACAGAACTTCACAGCTGTCCAGAATTTTCTCAGCAACTGTTGGCTAGAGAGAGAGAACAGTTGCTTTAGCAGAGCTATGTGCTCTTTTAAGTGCAACGTCATGATGGGATAAAATGTAAGATAGAAATCTGCATGTCTGTGCAACATGCAGTGATAGAGATGATTATAACCTTCAGTTCTCTTTAAACTTACCAAGGGCAGTGGGCTGAGAGCTTAGTTAATCAATCCTGAGGAATCCTTTCCTGCTATCTTTTCCATCAGTGAAAGAAGGAAAGCACAAATGATGAAGATGATTCATACCCAGCAAACAAAGGCATAAGAAGCTCAAAGTGCAGTTGGCTGAACACAGCTTAATTGAAAGAGGCATTGCAGGAGACTGTTGATAATGCACTGTCAAATATCTTCCTTTTCCAGTGGCTGAATCCCAATTAAATAGGGTCTAGAGGTAAAAGTGCTCTAAAACTGATGGCAAAGAGCGTGTCACTGTTTGTCCGACTGTAACAGTGAGATACATTGGAGTGCTAGTATTCCAGGCAAGGTGTATATGTCAAGAGTTTCATTGAGATCACTGTGATTTTCCCACACATGTAGCTGCTTGAGGCTTTCTGAGGAATTATTGGACTGAGAAGCTGGTTATCGGCAAAAGCTGAGGCACAATGTAAGCATTGTGCCCTCAGAAACTTGCAATTCAGACTTTCATTATTGACTCTTGGATTAGTTATAAGATAAGATGGTAAAGATGTTGAGGAAGGAACGTATGCGTATATATGTGTGTGGACTGATTGTAGAGGGAAAGAGAACAGGATAAGAACATTAAAATTCAGACTGACAGGGAAAGCAAGCTGGGGTGAGGCCAGCCCTCTACAGCACATTTAATTGCCAGTGATGGCAAGAATTATGTGTGTCATTGAAAAGTCTCATCTTCACTGATCAGAACATGTGTAACAAAGTGCCTCTTCAGAGTCAGGGCTCTAGTTGTTCTCTACTAAGACAGACACTGCCCTATCTACACGGATATTAAAAATATGCATGAAACGTCAAATATAAGATACCTAACTTTTTATTAATGAAAGCTGATCCTGTGACATAAACATTTTGCTCCAAGAGGTGGATTTTTCCAGGAAACCTCAACAGCCTTATAACTTGCAAGGTTCATGTTTAAAATCTCTGCAGATCTGATTTACATCAAGTGATGGTTTTGGAGAAAAATCAGTCCTGTAGACATAATGGTGCTTGTTATTGTGAGCAGCAAAATTAAAACAACTTGTATGACAGAAAACAAAGGAAATATCCCCTTTAGGAAGACTTCTCTAACAGAAAATATACTTCATTTTACCTATATTTCATTAGTTTAAAAATCAGCTAGTTTAAAGCTGCCACCTTTAAAATCCAGAATAATTTGCAGTGCAGTGCATCAGCTTGTCAGAACTTTTGAGAAAAACTCAAGTCAGGTCTAGGTTAGCCTTTTCAGCCTGACTTGCAACTTTCCCTTCCTGTAAATTGCTGGGAAACTACTCAGTTTTCAACTTTTTCTTGTATTGACTTAGCTCTTAGCCTGTTGTATCATTCATTTTTTCATGTATATTGGGAATTTGTCTGGACTCTGCTACATACAGCCTCCTTTATGATAAAGAGCCTGAATTAAAATCACAAATTTGGTGTGGATTATCCTTGATTAGAAAAATGTTCAAAGGCCTTTCATGTTTGTCAGCTGAAGAAAAATCAGGTTTATGTGGGGAAGGAAGAGGTTCATGTCAAGAGTTAATAACACAGAATGAATGTCTGGATCCCCATGGCTGTCCCCACATTTGGCATAGTTCAAGGCAAACTGCTCAGTGGCTAAGAGCAGATTTGACCTTTGGGATTATTGTTGGGGCAAATATTAGCACTCATTTAAATATTACTAGCATGTAATAATGGTGCACAAAAAATATTTTGTTCACATGGAAGGAAGGTACAAATCATTTCTGTCTGTGGCCTGCTGATTTTCTGCACTAGTGTTGTCCCATCTGGGTTGCTGAAACTGTTATCCCTAATAAGGATTCTTCACCCAGTGTGCAAAAACCTTGACACAGAGTCAAGACAATACCTATTATTGCTACTGTGCAGAATAGGCAACTAAAACCAGCCAGAACACCCTCCCCAAAATGAACAGAGCCTTATATACAGAATAACAACACAGGCAAAAGTTCAGCAAGATATATGATTGTTCACTTCTGATTTAATAATGAATCATCTTTCTGCACATATCTAAGTACCCAAGTTATTATACTAAGGGATCCCACATCTGCCTATGAGATGTCCTCCTAGAGATGTGATTTTTAGTATTTCTTACTGCTATGGGTAGAAATTAGATCATCATGGTTGCTAACTTGTGAATTTCATGGTTGCCCAATTGATGAATCTTTACTCTTAGACATCACTGGTACTGTCTCTATTAAGTGCTCATATGTATGGTGTAGTTTAGAGCAAACGCAGAGCAGCCATAAATGAAAATGTGGCCAGTTCTGGTCTTGAGAATCATTGCATTGAAAACAGTTTTCTCATTGCCTACATTTTCTGATGTGTTAGTCTGCCTCAAGAATTTGACAGTGTTTAGTCTGATGTATCTGAAGGTAAAGAACAGGGTTTCTAAAGCAGTCATGGTTAAATTTGGTTATTTGATAATACATAGGAAGGAATTGTCTAATTAGCAAATATTGTCTGATGCAAATTGTCCATACTGAACGCCTGATTCCCTGTCTGGTCTTTGGTGAACATGAAGGACTGTCTATTAATAGTGCTATTTCCCGTGTGTCTGAGAAGACAGTTTTTATTTCATTAATATGCACATAAGTAATTCTCAGATAGCTATCCTGTTATTTCACTGTGGGACAGATGTATATAGCTTATTCAATGCAAAAAGCATTTGATTTTAGTGTGGAAGGGTGAGAAGCAAACTGCAGTCATCCTTCTAGAAACTGTCAGTCACGCCACTGTACCTTATGTTGCTGTTCTGAAAGAATGGGTAGGATGTAATTCCCTTCATCTCACACAGAAACTACTTGCCCATGTTGACATTTGTAGCCCTCTGGGATAGCCCCAGTTACTGACCTGTTTGCTAAACACTAGTTTAACTGTGTCAGTTCTGTCAAAAAGCATTTCCTGGCATTTCTGTTCAGCTTTCACTATATTGCAGTACCCCAGCCATGATTGTTTCCTTTCTTGAGGAAAACAGCCTCTCTAGGTAGACCACTGAAAAACTGGGTTTTCAATGCCTTTCATGTCCTTTATCAGTGTTACGTGCCCACCTTCTCTGTTGTGAGAAGTTAGTGCTGTTTATAGCATGTCCATTTCTCATGCTTCTTGTCCACAGACTGTTAGTGGGGTTGTTTCTGAGAAGCTTCATGGCACAAAATAACCTCTGAACACTCTGGACTGTGCAACTGCATTTGTGCTTAGAAGCAAGACTCAGAAATGCTGTCCCACGGGTAGCAGAAAGAGCAACATCTGCTTTAGGCTGGGAGGGAAGCTGAAGTCCTCAGAGGCACAAAAGCCTGAAGCTGTTTCCTTCTGTCAGTTATTTAACTGAAGTCATTGGGAGATTACTGAGGACAATACATCTAATTAGAGAGATCAGTTCCGCACATCATGATAGCACTGTGCAGTATGCAGGCAGCTGCATGCCGGTGGTTCTTTGAACTAGCTCTCTGCTTAGCAGCTCTAGCACTGCTAGATAATTCAGCTTGGAGGACAGCGTCTGGACTTCCTCCCTCCAGTTCTATCCACAGGTGTTCCCCATGACCCTCCTAGTGAGCAGAAGAATTAAGTATCAGCCCATAGTATTTCAGAAGCATCTAATTGCATACTCATAACTGGCACACACTCCAACAAGATTTTTTGGGGGCTTATATTTTAGTCAATGAGATAAACAGACCTGAGATTTTCTGATTCAATGAGAGACAAAGGCATTGGAACAGGGGAAAACTACAAAACTATACATAAAAATTAGTGAAGTTGTATTAAGATGTGTTTTTTTCCAATGGTCTTACTGAAAATATTCACATCTATACAGCATGGGAAGAAAATATTGAAGTTGCCAGTCTACTATTTGGACAGTAGACCAGAATTAGTTGTTGGTTTGCAACCCAGGTAGAAAAAAACAGTGACAACTTGTGCTGCCTTTGCAGAAATACTCTGGTACACTCATTCCTTGAATGTCATGCTAAGTCTAGGCATTGTGTTATTGGTAGGGTGAGGTCAGAGCTGAAGGAAAAAAAATGATGATCAGGTTGTTAACTTGAAAGGAGAGACTTTAACAGTATGAGAAAGATTAAAAGTACTAAAGTGATCTATATCTCTAGGTGAACCTGCTTCTGCAGGGGAGTTGAAGTAGATGATCTCTAAAGGTCCCTTCCAACCCCTGCTATTCTATGCTTCTATGCCATCTGAAGATCTGAGCTGGCTAGTTTAGTTTTGGCCACTAGCCAACTTAAAGGGCTAGAATGGAGCTCAGCAGTCTGCAAATAACTGAAGGCTATTAAATACCAAGGAGGAAAGGAAATGATTTAATGAAGCACACAAAGGTGTAACTAGAAGCAGTTGGAGTTAATTAAGGGAAGGAAAATTGTAAATGAGTATCCAGAAGCTTCTTGCTAAAGCAATATAATAGTCTGCAAAATCACCTTTGCCTGAGACTTTTAAAATGGGGTGTGACAGAATACAAATATCTTGCAGGTCAAGAAAGATTATATGTTTATAGCATATGAATTTATAGTTGCCATGGGGGCTACACTAGCAGAGGCTTCACAGCCTTGTCCCAGCAGACATACCAAATAATATATACATATTACCTCTTGCATTCCAGCATGTATGTTTCAGAGCATATAAGCCCTGTATTTTTTTTCTCCTTTGAATGTCCTCTCACATCCAAAAAACACCCCAAATCCTAGGCTGGTAAGGCATGCCTAGTAGAGAACTGGTTAAATGGGGAAAAATGATATCTATGTGGAAGAGTAGCCAGGATAAGCCTTTCCCAATGCACTTGGATCAAAGATGTCTTCTGAGCTGTCTCAAAATTCTTAGAAAATGTCCATTCTGCAGTGAAGGTACTGCAAAGGAACTGCCTGAGCAGTCTTGGGCAGGCGAGAAACTTGAGCTTGGCTGGAGGATTTAGGTATGTCTATGATTCAAAGAAGAGTTATAGAATTGTTACTGGTCCCTTGACATTAAAACCAGTAGCAGCAGACTGGGGGAGTGACATTTCCATTAGTGAACAAACTGAGAATCGTTACCTCAAGATATTTGAGAGATGAAGATTACTCTAAATTTGCTAAAATGGCCACATCTGAATTTATTTCACAGCTCATTAGGGAGCTGTGTATAATAAATTACCCAGCATGTTATGTTCAGCTAACCTGTCAGCTCCCTGGTTTGTTTTATGCTCTGGGTTGCTGAGTGTGAATAAGCGAATAGTGCCTATTCAACCATTGTTTCATTATGCAAAAGACAGATAGTGACCTGACAGAGCTCTTTTTCTTTCTGTCCAGCCTGAAGTGGAAATTTTTTTTCCAAACCTAGAGGTTATTTCCTTAGCTCTACATCCATGAGGGCTGTTTCCAGTTGATAAGAAAGGACACATTAGCAGAAGGACAGACCTACCTAAGGGCAGGAGAGTCTATTTTTTTCTTTCCCAGTTGGTGCCCACAGGGATGGGGCCTCTCTGCCCAGCAGGCAGGATTTCCAGACAGGCTTGAGATGTCTTGTAGACTTCAAGGACATGGTAGACACATGCTCAGCCTCGTCGTTTTGTTAATCTCTTTGGGCTATGGTTTCATCTGGCTGCTCAACAGCATTGCACATTAGGAAAAGGCGTTACTTCAGCTTCCAACTGTAATAGTTATGTGGGATTTGTTTTGGTTTGGCTTTTTAGTTGACTATTGAGTCCTAGCTTGCTTTGTCTCACCTTATCTCTGGAGTTGTGAGAAGGCACAATTACTGGTTTGGGGGAGAGTGACAAAGAGGGAAGAATTCCTGTGTGTATTTTTTTCTTTGTAACAATTCACCTTTCCAAAGAAGAGGGGCGCTTTTTTTGGCTATTTTTTCTTTCTCTCTTTTTTCTTTTTTTTTTTTTTTTTTTTCCCTAAATTTGAACCCTCCTGGCATGATTTTCTTACTTTTAATTAATATTTATTTTCTTTTCAGTTTTATACTTATTGCCTAAAATAGGCCTCTGCAGAGTGAGAAAAAAAGGGATATATGTATATATAATAGTATTTATACTTTCTCATGGGAAAATCCTTGAACAGTGAGCTTTTGTGAGATATTTCACTATGGGATGTTTCTATTTTCTGTCAGCACTGTTCATCGATGGGATTGATTTGTTCACAGGTTATGTGTTCCAGACCATGATGCTGGTTCTACCAGACTGGGTGGGGACAGCTCAAAATTCCCATTCTATGGCATGTTTGCGTTAAGTCTGGCCAAAATGCAAAAACCTGTGTTGTCTATGTAGATTTCCATGTTGATTTCATTGAACTGGCAATATCCATGACTTTGATACATATTTTATATTGGAAAGTACTTTATTCATTGTTCTGTGAGTTTTTAAAAGAGAAAGAACAAAAATCTCACACATATATCGCAGACTGTTATATAAAGAGTGCCCTGTGAAATAAATGTGTGTCTTTACTGAATGAGATCTCAAATAGATGTAGGAAGCCTGGTGCTCAGATGGGCTCAGATTCTTCTGTCAAGTAAGTCACAATGCAGACTGTAATTTAGAGGCTGATGTTAAAGGATCAGCAGCATTCACAGGTACATGAAAACAATATGCAGGTGTTGAGGCACCTGAAAACAGTGGCTGCATTTTTAAAAACAGTCACTTCCCTCTGCTGAGATGAGACCAAGGTTTTGTCTGCTGGCATGGCTGTGGGGCTGGCAGTAGCTGTGAGCATAACTGGAGGTAGACTGGCCCATGCCTTTGCTTCGTCAGGGACGAAACTGCACTCACTTCTTCATGCATGCTCTGATGTCAAGTGCTCTGTTAGAGCCAGGTCCTAGGGCTAAGAAAAATGTCCTGTTCTCCAATGTAATTGGTAACACTGCTAAACAACCACCCGCTTTGCATACACATGCACCCAAATAGCTCTGCAAACCTCTGATGTTTTCTGACACTGACCTAAACGGGAGCTGGAAGCAACCTGCTCTATGCAACAGAATAAAAGGACTTCCATTTTCTCCAAATCGTACAGCCTACCTTAATTGCTTTCCTGTAATAATACAGTGATGCAGTGTTGGCTTTGTCTGAATAATTCAGGACAGTAAAATGATAAAGTTATCAACAAAAGATGGCTTACAGTGATTATTTAAAGCATTTCATAGCTATTTCACAGACAAAAAGGTATACCTGAAGGTGGAATGTGAAATACTACATTAAGAATGCATACAAATGTATTGACTCTATTACTGGGGTGGAGGAAAAATAAGTCAGGTGAAGATAGTGAATAAAACATTTTTATATTCCCTGAATGTATCCTATCTTCTTCTATTAAATAATGAACAAAAGATCTTTGCAAAATTCAGATAATCTCTTGTGCAATAGGTACACTTTATTTTTTTAAAAGGAATAGGAAGACTTGAAGAAGAAACAGGGCCCTTTTCTAGTGGTCTGGTTAAAAGATGTAGCAGTATGTATTCAGCAGCAATATGTAAGGGGACAGATTTTATGTGTGGGCTAGACATATCAGAGGGTGCTAGGGCTTTACATTAGAGAATATGACTTGCATGCAAAAACATCTTGCCCTTAGTTCCCCTCACTCCTCCAGTCTCTATGTGCTGCATGGTGTGGGAGTGGTGACCTGAAGTAGCAACTTGAAGGCAGGTTGAAAATGAGACATGAAATGTTGCAGATCTGAGCTTTTGGCTGTGGTTGTGTTTTGTGCTGCCTCTCTGGCCAAAGCTAGTGCTAGAACCAAACAAATTAAGGGAAATAGCTTTCCAGAGCAAAAGTTGGTGGCTACTAAAACCTCCTGAATGTTAGGATGAAGAGCAACCAACGTTTCCACAGGTCCCCACTTCCCAGAGTGGAGCAAGTCTGTGTTTTTTGCTCCCTGCTTGGACCATGGGGAAGGTGGGGAGCATGCTCATCATGCAAGGCTTTGTGGCCATCTTGTGTGCTGCACTTGCAAGCTAGCTCCCAGGAAACAGGCAAACCAAGATCTTTCATCTAGGAATCTTCCCACTTGCCAATTTTTTACTTCTGCACTTTCCCCTCAAGGAAATTGATTTTGCTTTTCAGTGTTGGAAAAGTCAGGAATACATGGATGCACATTCGCATTAATTGCCTGAGGCTCTTGGCAATTCAACCACTGCCTCTGCTGCAGAGACTCAAAGAACTCCCATGTATCTGTGACTGCTCCATACATCCCGCTCAGGAGACAGTATGGGCAGAGCCAGCCTGCTTGGGAGAACTTTTGCAGCCAAGACCTTGAGAACTACTTGGCCAAAGACCACGGCTTATCAGCCACTGTGGAGAATAGAGACAAAGATGGAGGCTTTGAATTTTCAGAGACAAGTCCCAAGCCACTCTTAAGTTTGGACCACGGTTTGCTCAGTAAAGTTCTCTGTGTCCATTTATCCTTGAGAAGTGCAAGCACCGCTAGAGACCTGCCCCTGAAATGAGCTTGAAGATTTCTCTTGTATTAAGCAAATACAATAAAACCTCTTGAAAATATTTAAATGTATTTCCCTCTGTTTTGGTTTCTTTTTGGGGTTTTTTTTTTTACATGCTTCGCAAATTAAATCAAGTTAAAGAGGAATCTTCACCTGTCAGTGTTGGAGAAAAGGAAAAAAATGTCTTGACTTGATGGTCTTGTCTCATTTTTGTTCCCATTCTATTATTCTTTACACTATTCATTTACCTATTCACTATTAAAATAACTACCTGACAGTGGTGTTACTTGGTGAAGTGAAGACATCCACTAAGTGGAGTGTGATGGATGAATTCTGTAAAAATGCAAACCTGCTAGCTGTAAGGTTATGAGCACTGCCTGATTCTGTCTTTGTTGACTATTAAAGCTCCATTTTGTAGCACATACTGTTCCAGTGACATGATTTCCCATGCAAACATTTTTTTTACATTGTTTTCTGAAACCAAAGATCTTCCTTCCTGAGTTTGGGTGGGCTGTGTAATGCTGGGGTCATTTATTCAGGGCAGAGAAAATAGTTTGTTTTGTTAGTAAAATGGCTTTTCAATAGCTTCCTAGGATGTAAGATTTTTCAGTAGGTAAATGAAGACCTTGCTTATTTATCACAGCGCATGCAGATGCCATTGGCCAGGATGTGACAAGGCAAAGGGAGAGATCTAGGTTGTACAAATCCATCTGGTCTGAGAGATCTTGATGAGAGATCTCACCACAAATCCCTCTTAATTCCTTTCTGTGATTGCTTTCTGCTCTAATTGCTTTGTGAAAAGACAGAATGATTGTCTTTTCAATAAGCTGACATACTTTTTAGATTGAAACAGTAAAGTATTTTCTTTCGGTGGAGGCTTCCACTTTAATGGACTAGGAGTGCTTACAAACTCAGCTTATCTCATTTTGGCTCAGTTCAGCTCAGCAACTAATAGCTGAGGAGTAACTTCATTAAATGTGTGCTCTGTGGCAGGGGAACATTGCTTTGCCAGAATCTATACTTACTGTGAATTATGTTATTTTAAAGAGGGAAAGCTAGGATTTCATTATACATTTATTCCCACAGTAAAGATAATTGTATTTCTCTCTCATGCAACAACTTTCATGGATTTTAATGAACATTAATTATAACTAACCCAACCATGTACTCTATAAAGAAAATGATAAATATCCATTTTTTTTAAAAAAAAGGTCTCAAAACAGGCTTCTATTTCATATATGTATCTACGGTTAATTGGACTGTGTGCTGAAAATGGATGGCCAGATTTTTATCTTGATTACCCACTAAGGAATGACAATAAATGTGCTGGGGCTAACAGATTTATGCAGATGTTTTCATCATAAAAAGTTTGTCTGCAAGTGTTAATGTTGGAATGGTGGCTTTGTCCTTCACTCAGCACTGGCAGATGTTCGCATGCACTGCTCAGAGAAAGCAGAGGTAAGTAACTTAAGTCTAGTGGGAGTCCTGCGGGACTGAAAGGGGCTTTGTAGCTGAAATCTAAGGTATGGTTTCCAATTTACTACAACTTGACTGAATCCCTGCCTACTTTTTCTGAGAGGTCCGCTAGTCCAGGAATTTATGCCATGCAGTGGCTAAAGCGGATCAGAAAGCAGAGCTTTTATTCCTTGCAAATTGCTGACATATAGAAAGATATTCACAGATCTGAATCTTAGGCACAGAACTCCTGATAAAAATCCCAGGTCTGATTTAGGTGTCTTGATTTACCTTCTGCCTATTGACTCTTTATGCAGCAAAGGTACAAAAAGCAGTTTCTTGTGCTGGATGGTGTGAATAGCTGCATTTTATTCATTTGGAGGCTAAAATCCTCTGAATGAGACAGCAACTAAACCAAAATCTCTCTAAACTTCTTACCCCATAGAATGTTACTATCTTTTTAGTTTTCAGAATATTTCGTTTTCTAAATGCTCCTTTCAGATACTTTTAATCACAGACACAAACATGTGGGTGGTCTTCAAGCAAAACCAAGTTTCTTCTGGATGCTGCAAAGAGTTTAATCTTGGTTCACGTTGTTTCCCAGTTCAGCCTCCAGGTCACTGTCTGCTGAGTCCCATGAGGCCTTCAGTTTTTGGTAAGGTCCCTCTGTCCAAATGCCCAGTCCATGCTAATGCACTTGCCATCATTTTCAAAATTCTGCCCAGATGGTCTTTTCCTCTGAAATAGTTTGTGAAACTTAATCTCCTGTTTTCCTCAGGGGAGAAAGATATAATTTAATTTGTGGGTTTCAGTACACTTACTAATGACTTTCTACTTGTTCTGTTGATTTTAAGTAGCTACAGATGCTTCACTGGCACTTTTACATTGTCCTATATTGTTTCCATTGGTTGTTGCATTTCAGAAGGGAGAGATGTAAATTCTACTTCATCTTCTTTGAGGTAAAGCTGATGGTTCTGTTGAAAATGAGGCACATGCTACTGCTGAAGACTTTGCCTTTTGGGGTTGCATTTTGCAAGAGAGAGCTGGAAAAGTATGTCTGTGTGAGAAACTACTAATACTGAAATGCTTGCCTCTCAAAGTCTTAAGAGAATCAAGTAGGAAGCCATTAACTTTTGGCTCAGAACTTGCCCTTCAGCAATACACTGACATTATTAAAACAACCTTTAAAGATTTTCCTGGTGTAGATGTCTGACGACTTCTTTATCAGCACCTCAGTAGTGTTAATTTATGACATAGGCCTGAGGAGCTCAGATTGTCTCTTGATCCAACAGGTTCACAGGTTTGTGCTATGCACCGCTGGCAATGAGTCCAGCTGGGCATCAGCTGCAACAGGGGACCTGCTGGGCTGTATGTGTGGCATTCCTGGGGCCTTTCCTGTTTTTAAAAGAACCTCTCACTTTGTTTAGGAGTGTTTAAAAAAATGTACCACAGTAGTTAGCATATAATAACAAAAATACTAAAAGCAGAACAAGCAGAAATTATTTTATCCTTACCTTCTGGTAAACCATGCAAAGCTAGATAGTTGCTATGTTCCTGTTGTGACAGAATCTTTTTTACCCTGGAGTGCTACAGCTAGCTGAAAACAGAAATGTTTTCTGGGAGAAACTTCAAAAGAAATGTCTCTTTTAGCCCTATTCATTAGAACTATATTTTTATTCTGTCTGAAGAACCAAGTATTTGAGTTTCAATGGGTGATAGGCTGCTAAGGGAGCTCTCTGAAAGAAATATTCTGAGGTGAAATTTGTGGCTCCCTTTACGTGAGTAGTCCTGTGCTTAGCTTACAACAAGGTGACACCAGTGGTCAGTCTGCTTTGCTCTGAATGCTGTGAATCCAGAGACAAGCTGTGAATTCAAAAGTTCATTACAAGCTTGAGGCTTCACTATATAAAAACATATACATATGTATTTAAGATTACTAAAACAGTATTCACCAGCAATTCACATTGCAGCTGGGTGCTCCAGTACCTAAACTATAAATAAATACTGCAACCGACAGTGATCAAGTCTCTTTAGTTGTTACTTTCTGTGTCTGTTCTTGGCTATTGTTCTTTTCAATGCACAATCAGCTTTTTCAGAACAGAATGAAACTTGCAATTCCTCCCTATTAACAGCAGTAAGAGAAAGCATGTTCTTTCTCTATAAAGAAACTTGCAGGCATGGTCAGTTTCTGTAGGGGCTGAAGGGATGCAAGTAGCTCTGGCACAAAGACTGCTAAACTGGATGGACTCAGATACAGCATCTGTGGTGCTCATATGCAGTTTGCTCTCGGTGGAAAGTCATAGCAGAAAGCAAGCTGGGTCCTTTGTATGGCGCTATGACCACAGTTGTCTTGCAGATCTGGGGAAAAAGATATAGAGCCTGTGAAGGTACGCTGAGAGGCACGCACAGTGAGTAACCCTGGTCAACTCACACCTCCCAGTCAGCATGACAGAACAGTGTGCAAGGATTATGACTAAGTACAGCTGCAGCAATACACCGTTTGCCAAATGTCTGACAGCTTGAGGTGCTGGGCATGTGGAAAAATAGCTGATGGTCAGGAGAGAAAAAGCAAAGCTATACCTCATTGCCTTTCAGACAGGACAAAGGACCAATTATTTATTAATGCAGCAACCTGGCTGATGGAGGTGGGTCCTTTCAAATGCAGACATAGTCCAGTCTCCTGCTATAAGGTATATAGCAGGATATATATATTACCTTGGTACAGGTAAGCCAGAGTTCTTGGACAGTTTCCCTATGTGTAAAAAAAAAAGGAAAAAAAAAATCTCATCAGCTTGTGGAATTCTCAATAAGTGCATCAAGTCCTGCTAGGGACCTGTGGATTTCCCCTTCCCATTGGTAAATCTCTAGCCCTGGGAAGTTTTAGATGTGATGCTGAATCTCTCTTCATTTTACCCTATGAATAAGTAGCACCATCAGCCTTTAAGTACTTCCTACACCCAGGGGCTTTATTTTATGGCATTTTTGAAGCAGATCTGAGTTGCTTTTTGCAAGTGGAAGTCCTGGTGAAGCATGCTGGTATCTTACCTGTAATCCTCCAGCCTTGCTTCCCAGAATGTTAAATGTCAGGGCTCTCCTTGTCACATCTATCTGTATGACCTTGCCGCCAGGATGGCTGTGGAAATTGCAGGAATATTTTACAGAGACAGTTAGCCTACTAACAGCATCAGCTGCTGGGGATTTTTTTTCTCCTTTTTTTTTTTTAAGCAAAAATAATTCTGTCAGCTGGATATAATTACACGGTGGTTGTCCTGCAATTGTTTGCAAGCCTGTCACAGTCCTTTCTGACTAGAAGCTGTTAACTGGAACTCAGGACTTCAGAGGTGTTGCGACATGCTGTTGTCCTGATGTGTCAAGTAAAAAGCGCTGTCTTTTGGAAGCCTGAGTGTACATATCGCTCGCTTCCTGTAAAGGTTTCAGAGTCTACTATGGCAACTGTTTGCTTTGGCTTTTGTTGCCCTCAGAGCGAAATTGCTTACTGCTGAGCTGTCATATGCTAACTAATGTAGGCAGCAAGCCTCTCTCCTTTCTGATTTGCTACAGGACAAGGGCAATCTGTGCATTGCAAACTTGACACATATTAGTGCACTCTTCCCTGCCAGCTGTGCTGTACAGGAGTTTGTTTTTTGTTATTTTTTACTTTGAAGTGCTTCTGTGCCAACATTGGTGTGATAAAATAAAGCATGACTAAACTGGGATGTGCTAGCAGCTGAGAGCCAGGTGGAAAATGCTGTGTTCAATATGAATACTAGTGTTACACACTAAGTCACAAAAACATTTGTGAAGCTAACTACCATTTTTCCTTGGAGATCAACTCAACTTCAATGCCCTGTTACCATTACATAGATGAAATGCACACTTATTTGTGTCTGCACTGTTTTTCTGGCGGTAAACAACGGAAGTGAGGGTGGGCCTGGAGCTCACACAGGCTCTGTCCTCTTGAATGTGGCAGGATGCCCTGACATTGTACTGATACCCCTCAACTGTGGGCAGCAGCTCAGTTCCCCTATGGGTCAGTTCTGCTTTCTCCTCAGAGTACAAACTTGTGTCACAAGAGCATGAGAGTACAGTTGAGCTTCTCAGTGACCTAAGTGCTACAGAACTCTGAGGCAGATGTGTCCTGGAACAATATTCAGAGTCCAGTGTTGAGCTTCTGGAGAACCCTGTGTCTTGTATATGGAAAGCAGGGGTCCCAGCATGGGGTACTTGTATGGATCTTGTTCTTTGAAGTTATGTACGGACTCACAATCCTGATCTGCTGGGTGTCCTCCAAGAGCAGAGACATAGTCAGGAGGCAGGTCTTTCTGTCCCTGATGTCTGGGTCCTTATCATGTTTAGGCACAAACAAAAGGGCCAGGTTGCTCAAGTAGCTGGCAAGAGAGCCAGTTTTCACAATTCAGCATGGCATGAGTGGATGTGCCACCAGGCTCCCCATGGAGCTACTACTTACCACAGTTCTGCCAGTGTCCTCCAATCAGCCTGGATTTCCTGATGCAAGGCAGATTTTACTTCACAGTGTGTGGTAGCTCAAGGTGCTGTGAGGATGGCAATTTTGATGAAGTGGTACTTCATGCAGTCCTGATAAACTGGAGATAGTGTCAGTGAGATTTTCACCTACACCTACTGCAAGCTGAACTGCCTGGCTGAGCACTGCTTCCCATGCTGGACCTAGCAGAAAAATGATCTGACATCAGAAGAAACTTTTTTCTGTTTTTGAAGTATCAATAAAAAGTGGGTTTCCTGTAGTGCCTTAAATGTGATAGACTTCCTGTACTGCTTTAAACAGACATAATGAAGAGAACTTGGTGTCTGATGCAACCTTGGCAGAAATAATGGTCCAAACAGGAAACAGAAGGCACTAACGAGCCCAGGACAATATCCAAATTTGGGTAAGATCACTTCTTCACCAGGGTCATTACTGAGAATGGTAGTAGTCTGGAGGCACATGATTTAGCTGCATAGGTGGAAGAGTTTAAATAGGACAAAAAATTAGGAAAAAAAAAAAAGAGTATTTCACTAGGATTTCAATTGAGTGAGCATGCTTGCCTTGGTTTAATTTTGCTGCGTGGAAAGATTTTACCAAACATTTCAGGTCTGAAGAATATTGGCATTGAACAATAGTTCTAACAAAATAAACAAAATTCTCTTTTGTTCACTAGTCTAATTCCAAGTTTTCAGAAATTCTGTGTTTTCTCAAAATTTGACAAAAATGTCACAAGAATATTTCTTAATCACAAAATGAAGGCCAAAAAAATCTGATCATTTTTCTTTTAGCTCAAGAGTAATTTTCAGTCTGAGCCTGAATATTAAAAATGTCATACTAAATGGCAACTTTCCTGAAAACTTGAAAGTTTGTGAAAGAAGGAGGTTATGCTGACAGATGTTTCAGAAACCTCATTAATGAAGTCCTGAAATGAAAAAGACTGAGAACAATTTGGCTTCTTGTGTGAGAAAAAATAACACATAACACTTCAAAAGCAATGAAAGACCAATCACCCCAAGAACTTCAGACAAAAAAAGAAGGATTATAAGATAGGAGTTAGATTTCTTTTTGTCACTGTTAACTTTTAGAACATATCTCTAGATAGAAGTGTCTGAAAGACCACAATTATATTTTGTAGCGGTTACTAAGGTTTCAGGATTTTTATACACTTGACATTAGCAAACAAGACCTTTTGAATGTCTTCACCTTAAAATAGCTCCTTTAGGAATCCATAGGTGTTCCAGTCAAGGTCATTCTTCCCTGATACTGGTCAGAAATGATTAGAGAAACCAGGTGTTTCTGAACTTCAAAATCTTTTCATCCAAATGAGTAAACTTTTAAAGCCCTTCAGTGCCAATCAAAACTAAACACTTGAACAACATTTTGTTTTCCTGAAACTAGTCCAAGTGACTCCAACTTCCTCTGGCACATAATGGTTTTGCATAAAAGAAAGATACATATAATCTCAGCTGTAAGAGCACGTATTTGCCAGCACAGTACTGCTGCTATTTGTGAAAAATGGCTTTGCCTGACTGTATTTCTTTTCACCATCCTTACTTAGTGGCAGATCAGCTTCTGATAATGTGGTTACTCAATCCTACCCTGTGAAATTACATTCCATTATCTCGTCAGGATATGTTCTTGGGGGGGGATTAAGAAAATGCTGTCAGTAATACATACACTCAGTTGAAATGAAGTGAGGACACAAAGTAAGCTTACAATGCTGCAAAGTAAAGGGATCAGCACCTGTCCTTTATTAATCCTCTCAGTCCACTCTCTTTACACTGTGAAGTGGCACAATAACATAAAGCCACGTGAAATACATGGAAACTTTCTCTCTGACCATGCTTTGATGGCTCTCATCCACCCAGGTCCTGTCTTGTTGCTTGCTTTGCATGAGAATGGGTGCTGAGATTGACAGGGAGCTCATCACAGTGGCTTTCCCCAAGTAAGCAGTGGTACTTAGAGTGCACAAAGCCTGTTGTGAAATGTTGCAATGAAACTAAGCATTTGGAAGCAAGTTTCTAACCTTTGTTAACCAAAGTGCCATTTTGTTATGAAGAATATCACATTGTATCAAGGCTGATCTATGGAAACACTTGTTGCCATTGAAAGGCAACATGTATAATAATGCTGTAGGGAAAATTCTACAGGAATTCCAATGGAATTTTTGTTAAAAGTGGTTCTTGGACAAGTTTGGGTGACATTTCTTTGTCTGCTTTCTAACACCACTTTCTAATCTTTGCCTCAAAGAAACAATGGCATACCAAGCATAATGTCTATATAAGGACTTCAACATAATTAGCATTAATCTCCTTGCCTAATGATCTGCAAAATGCCAAGATTGGCTTAGAAATCATGGACTTTGTTTTGAAAAAAACAAGTATCTTTGTTTCTAGACCTTTTGAGGTCAAATTTCCAGACATTTCTGTATGCTTATAAGGGCTATACATTTATCTAAGAAAAAAAGAAACAAACAAGCAAAAAAAGAGAAAATATATGTTTTGCTTTAAAAAAGAGACATTTCACATAACATTTCACAGGGTCGGGTAATTCTAAATGCCATGTATTTAGGGAAAAAGACTATCACATGCCTCAGATCGTGAGAGTTAATAATATCAGTTTCCACTGATTCAATTTAAACAAGAACTGAAAATTCTCAGTTGCAGATTTGTAAATATGCTATTTATTGTCAATAACATGAAAAGATTGACCTAGGAGGTCAAGAAAATTTCCTCTGGGCCTCTTCATCACCTCAGGAACATCTCAGGCTTCTTCTATGCTGCAATCTAACTGCTGTAGTTTACAGTATGTCCCGTCTCTCATCAGATTTGAGTTCTGCATTCTATTTTGGTAGTGAAGCACATGTGTGTTTGTGTGCAGTAGTGGCTGGGGATGGAGGTTTTACTTCATACTTCTTGCAGATAGAATTACTGTACATGCCTGTTAAATTTGCTTATGGCATGGACTAGCCCTGTGGCTAGTTTGAGTCAGCTGTCCTGGCCATGGTCCCTCCCAGCTTCCTTTTCAACCTCCTGTCCACTCACTGGCAGGGTAGGTGGAAAGGCAGAAAAGGCTCTTGGTGCTGTGTAAACACTGCTTGACCATAACCAAAACTTCTCTGTGTTATCAACATTCTTTTCAGCATAAACCCAAAACATAGCCCTGCACCAGCTACTAGGAAGAAAATTAACTCTATCCCTACTGAAATCGGGATAGATAGTGGTAAAAACTCCAGCAGGGACAAGGTGGGCACTAGAGACCTCTGGGCCCTGCTTGCAAGCTGCTCCCTGGACTCTCCTTTCTCACAAACTCTGAAGGACATGGCCTGAGGCTTGTGGCTTTTGGCCATGTAATGTTTCCGTTACACAGCTCACAGGGTCAGAAAGGCTGTCATCCTTTGCTGGAAGTCCTGTCAGTATAACCAAAGGAGAATAACATTGGTATATATCACTGCTGTCCTGTCCCTTAGCACTGATGAAGTCTAGTTCTGACTTCAGCATTATTTAAAATAGCTTTAGGATTGTTTCATGTTACCGAGCCAGTGCACTCTCCTCTGCCTTTCTATCCTGTCCATTACTTATTTGTGAACAAATTCAGCTTTAAGAGAAAAAAATAAAAGTACTCAAGTAAGTTTTTGTAGCAACACTGCAGTGCTTCTTCTAAGTAGCTTTGTGTGTGTGTGTGTGTGTGTGTGTGTGTATGCACATATAACTGCAAAGCTTTAAATTGATTTTGAGGCTGCTAGGTTAGGCATGAGCAGGCAAAGAAATCTCAGAGATTCATTCAGGCATTGTTTTTTTTTTTTTGTTTTGTTTTCTTTTTTACCATGCAGTCTTTATATACAGTATTTAGGAATAAGAGTATCAAATGCCACATACTATACACTGCAATCTGTGTTCTTTGTTTCCAACAGCAATGCTCACAGCTTAAATTTCTGTTATGCTTCAAAGCAGCATTCTAGATGTTATTAATATTATATAGATAACAGAATCAAACCAAATATTGAAAAGCATCAGCCTTCCAAATAATCAGGTAAATCTATTCCTAAGCCTCAAGCCAGATGAAGTCAGATGCCAGACAAAAAAATGATTGCTAATGATTTTCCAAATGAGTACATTCTATGAGGTTCTTAAATCCTTTCTTGGACAGCTTAGTAAAAGGAGATTGAAAGCATAGCTGCACACCTGCCTGATTCTGAAAACATTAAATCCAAGACTGAACATATTCTTGTGTGACCTGATCTAGATAGACCTTCTTCTGCAGGGTGGTTGGACTAGATGATCTCTAAAGGTCCCTTACAACCCTACCATTCTATGATTCTATGAAATGGGGAGATGTGGAGCAGCGCTGATGAGATTCAGTGCAGTACCAGGCAGATGGGCTGCACCACCACTAGATAGGGTGGTGAGGCCACGGGACATGGTATGTACCATGTGAACATGTTGGTTCACACCTCCTTTAGAGAGGGGATCTCACTTCTTGTTTACAACACAGTTGAGCCCTTGGTCCCAGTCTCTTCCTCCTGCAAAATGAACGGCAGAATGTCAAGTAATGGGACAACTGAAGTGAGTACCCGTGACCTTGGGAATCCGCTCTGCTTTAGGCTGCATGACTTGCAATACTGAACCCCCACATACTTTGGGGTTTGGAGTCTTGTGCCTAGGGGTCATTGCTCAGTTCTTTGGCATCACAAAGCCTGTGGGAAAGGAATAACCTTGCTTCCACCAGGCATTTGAAGTGTGTGGGATAAAAAAGCGACATGTGAGGGGCTGCTGACAAGCATTTGGACTGGCAGAGATGACCCTCTGCTGTTGACTTAACAGCTGACATTCCACAGACTGAAAGGAGATGACCAGTTCTCTGGGGAAGGAGGAGTACAAAACATGACCAAAGTTGAAAAGGAACTTCAGAAGCGCCTCAAGGCCCCAGCTGAGATCTTGTGAAATCCCTTTGTACCAGGCTGTCTGAAAACAGCACAGTGCAAGAGAGCCTCACACAAATAAGATGTGTAGAATGGGAAGGGAAAAGCAGGAAAAACAGCAGTTCCCTAACAGCTAACAGGAAATTGATGTCACAAGCAGAAACTGAATGTTAGGTCTTAGTCCCTGTCCAGAGCTTTGGAAGCTGTTTTGTTATAACTTGCACGGGTTGATGTTTGTTTCAAGATATTGTATGAGGGGGTGCAAAAAAAGTCCACTATAGGTGTTGCTTTTGTTGTGAAAATATTTAGTAGTTCAGTCAACAAGCAATGATAGCCCTACTGCATGCTTTGAGGACAAGCATACCCTCCCTCCTGGAAAAAGTGCCTTTCAGAAGGATGGCTTAACAAAATGCCTACCCATCTGCCAAAAGGCTCGTGTCTGCCAAGTGCCAAGTGAGGAGCGGAGGTAGAGCCACAGTTTGAGAAGAGCTATTTCCATCTTCATAGGCCCTCAAAAATATCAGCCCCTTATATGGCAGGAAATTCAGTGTGAGTTGAAGCTGTCAGAGATTATTTCATTCTTGCTGAGTGCTCTTTGACTCCTCTCAGAGTCCCACAATGAAGCTGAGGTCAGGGACTAAGTGACTCCTGGTTACTAGCCCTGCCATGGCAGATCTCTGGGAACAGCAGCTTGTACCCATGTAACATGGATCAATAGATTTGACCATACCACTGATCTTTTGTCCTCATGTGTTTCCTATCTCTAGCATGAGTACATGTAGTACATGTAGTACATGTAACTGCATCGAAAGGGAAGATGTGCCTTTTGTCCAGTAATCAATGTTTCCTTTCTATGTGGAATTCTACATAGAATGGGCTTAATTGCTTCACATGAGCCAGAACATACAAACCCATTGATGACATTTCAAGCAAGTGCATCACTTGTCACATTAATAGCAAAATCTCCACTGCTTTTATGCATCTCCCTTCTAGAGCTTAGTTTATTAGTGGTAACTCTATCACTGATTATTTTTGGTAGAGTAGCTCTCACTCACCTTATATGCAAGTAATATGTTTACTGTAGACATGGTGCTGCAGTCTAAACCTAGACCCATAATTTAACACAGACAGGAAAAGGCCAATCACCTTCAGGGAAGCCCTACTAGTTTACATCAGCAAAGTATTT
This sequence comes from Urocolius indicus, assembly GCA_013401255.1. Classification (NCBI taxonomy): domain Eukaryota; kingdom Metazoa; phylum Chordata; class Aves; order Coliiformes; family Coliidae; genus Urocolius; species Urocolius indicus. The sequence continues at coordinate 63,729 of WBNH01007811.1, read as the reverse complement.
GGCTCTGTAAAGATTGTTGTTTATAAAAATTGAATTAATTAATTTCATTTCATCATTCAATTTCATTTGAAATTTGATATCATCATATGCAACAAATGAAATTGCATATGATTAGTTTAGATTGAAAAAAAGTGTTTTGTAAGGAGAGTGCAGATATTCAAGTGTTCATTGGTCAGTAACAAAATTCTGATCATTTAAATGTCTGCAGTAAATCAAAAGGTTTTTTTTTCAGCTATCAGAATCACAAAATGGCAGGGGTTGGAAGGGACCTTCATCCAGTCCAAGCCCCTGCCAAAGCAGGTCCACCTAGATCACGTCGCACAGGAATGCATCCAGGTGGATTTTGAAGACCTCCAAGGAGGAGGAGACTCCAACATCCTCCCTATGCAGTCTGTGTCAGTGCTCACTTACCCACAAGGGAAAGTAATTTTTTTTCATGTGTTTAAGTGAAACTTTTTGTGTTCCAGCTTATGTCTATTACCCCTTGTCCTCCGATGTTATCATTTTAATTAACATTACAAATACAGCCACAGTAATGACTACAAAACAAGCCCCTTACATACATAGAAATTAGCAACAACTATAAGATTAATCTTTATTACTTTTTAATGTAAAGAAATATAGAAAATTATTAATATATGCTATTAAAGATCACTAACTCATGATTTTTATAGCTGAAAGTTTTAATATCAGTTTGGCTCATCTCTTTTATCAGTTGTATATACCATTTTCTTACAGCAGTATGTTCAAATAAATGTATCTCACACTTGGAATTTAGGACTTATGTGTCTTTATCTGGCCGTATTTAGCAAGCCCATTGCAGCAAGTTAATAATTTGTCACTCACTATGTTCTGAGTAGCTTATACCTTAATTTTTGCTTGCTGTATTGACTCCACTGAGGTGGTCTTTCAAACACCTTTCATCTATAACTTGGAGACAAGTATACTTCTTTGATCACAATACAATCTTGTTCAAGTCTAACTTTTTTTTTTTGTTTTGTTTTTTAGATTCTGACTTGTTTTGTATCAATGGAAAGACATTAACTGATTTCAGTATAGTCTCACAGTCGTGGCTTTCCACTAACAAAGCTAGTGAAGGCATTCAAAGGCTGTGTGACTGCATCAACAACTAACAGGGACTTTCCTCTCAAGCCTTAGCTAAACAGAAGTTTCTCACTTCAAAATGGCCACAAAGCATCTTAGTTATGAGATGAGGTTAGCCCTTTTAATCAGAACTGGATAAAGAACCATAAATAAATTCAACTGGCTCTTCTTATGGCAAATATTTTTTCATTTCAAATCCCTAGTCCTGTTACCACTGAGCTGAGGCGTACTCATGAGTTCAGCCCCTGCTGATTTGCTGTTTCCTTCTCCTGTCTTTTCTGTATGTCTATAAACAAGATACATTTAATGTCTTCAGGCTTAATTCTCCAGAACTGAAACATGTATATAACTTGATGTAGCATGGATTATTCCATCCACAGCAAGTAGAAAACTCATGCAGGTGAACATGAGCATATCTGTGAACACTGTTAGGAGAGGAGCATTAGTTTGATATTGCATTCATTTGGGAGTCCCACTCACTCTCATTTTTAATTCTTGCAACAAATTTGTTTCTCCATTATTTCATAGAGCTTCTTGTTATGTTTCAGAAAACAAGATGTGGTGACCATTACGTTTTCTGTTAATTTATGGCAGAATCAAATATAAGAGGCCTGTTCTGTTCCCACCCTGCTTCCCTGTGTGGGTATTAGTCCACAGAATCATAGAAGCACAGAATGTTAGGGGTTGGAATGGACCTCTAGAGATCATGCAGTCCCATCTCCCTGCTAAGGCAGGTTCACTTAGATCAGGTCACATAGGAATGAGTTCAGATGAGTTTTGAAGATCTCCAGAGAAGGAGGCTCCAGAACTTCCCTGGGCAACTTGTGCGAGGGTTCCCCCACCCTCACAGGAAAGCAGTTTTAACTTGTGTTTAAGTGGAATTTTTTGTGTTCCAGCTTATGTCCATTAGCCCTTGTCCTGTCACTGGAGGAAAAGTTGTGTGGTCACTTTTATCTTATGGAAGTTTTTTTTCACTTAATTTCTTTACTTTAACAAACCTTTATTATTTTTGTAATAGTGATTGTAGTTTCCCTGAGGTTTTGCCTGTAGCAATATTATCAGAACCTACTTTGTGTCTCTGCTGGAAAGAGCTGACAGCAAATATCTGTGGTGGCCTTCTAACGTTGTAATCCTAAGCAACCCAAGCAAATTCAGGGAAAATCTCAGGATGCAAAAGTGCTGCTAGTAGTTCTATTAAACCCTGTTAGAAAGTCATACATGCGTTTGGGGAAGTCCTTTTAGAGAAAATTTATTGTTTGAAATAATCCTTATTTTTGTCATTAAGGCTACTTTTGTTTTGCTGCAGATTTGCATTGAGGGAATCAATTGTCAGAAAAGAGTAATAAAATAGTAAAATGATTCAAGTCCTGGATTAGTGCCCTTATGGTTATGATTTCCTTAACTTCAGCTAATCTTCTCTGGCAGAGCTGCAAGAAAAGCTCTACCCCATTAAATAACAGGAAGTCCATAGTTCTGAACATCAGCATGGACAAGATCCTCTCTATATATGTGAGGTAACCCTAAATTTTGCTGATGAGCTTCTGGTATTTTGTTAGTAAATATTTCTAGAATAGACAACATTTGACATAATTTTGTGGATACATACTAAGGGTGCATATGAATACACACACACACACACGCATACATCTATGTGTGTATGTGGACACTTTTAAGTATCTGTCTCACTAGATAACAGTGGAATTTGCTGCATTCATTCCTCATTCCTTTGGGGCTCTGGAATTTCATGATCTGTCATCTTCTAATGGGGAATTTCTAGATGTGATGTCTCGAATGCTGGTTTAAATAAAAATTAAAAAAAATAGCAGCAGTGATACAGCACATTGCAATTACAGGTTAAATATAGATGTGGATTACAGAGCCATTGTTTTCACTCCTGCTAAATAAGACAGTACTCTTAAAATGGAATGCCACTTGACCTTTTGTGTCTCATCAGTCTGTGATTGTATTTAACTGATGAAGAGAGGAAACATTTTCCCCTTGGAACTGTCCCCTTTTGATATGACGATCACTACTGCTGGTTCACACCATGCACAAGAGGCAGAAACCCAGCGCTCCAGAACACAAGAGAGATCTTGCAGCTCATGGAAGAGCTCTGTCCATGTCCCACAATGACACACGCTCTTTTTTCAACTTCTCTCAGCTTGTCCTCTCTGCTGGCCAACTCAAATCACCACCAGTGCTCAAACATTCAAAAATCACTTACTTTGAAGTGGAAATTCTTGATGTGCAAAGCAAGAAGCAGATCTGCATTGTGGACAAGGTGAGTGTATTATTGCAGCTCGCTGGTGATGTGCCTTGTTCACATGAAGCCAGTTCAGGGACTGTTTTCACTCTTCCATGCTCTTATTCCATAATAGAAATACTTTTGTTCTTTTCTCTGGTAGATGCTCAGAACTTCTTGTTAGTCACAGTCCTCAGCTATTTTTTCTCCAGGATTTTTACATGTAATCTAATGCTGGTTTCTCCAGACCTCCTGGCTGCTCTGTGGACTCAAACTATGTCCTTAGCCTGTCTCTTGATACTTACAGTGTTTACTTCAGAGCATGATACTTAGATATCTACTTCTGAATGGATATGCATTTTTAATATATTTGTAAAGCTTAGCATCTGTTCAGTGCTGTGGGTTCTTGTTGGTATCTAAACATACTCAGCTGTGCCCTACTTACCAGTTTGGGCAGGAAACTGGCAATTTAAACAAAAACCCAAAAGCAAACAAACAAAGGGTCTTAGCTAAAAGAGACACTTTTTTTTTTTTCTTAACTTTTTTTTGGTTAATAAAAAAATATAAACTACAGTTAAATTATATAAGTAGGATGAGAGGACTGAGTAGGAAATAAGTTTACAACACAGTAAACAATGAAAACATGCTTCATAAATACTTTCATCACAGTTTTTGTGATTTAATGGCCCTCAGCAGAACTGCTCGTCTCTTGTGTACCATGAAAATGAGAATCCTAATCTATTTAGAGCACAGGATTTTTGAGTAACACAGCAGAGTTTTGAGACTTACTGTTTGGCTGGAAGGAAAAAAAAAAGAAATAAAAAATTCCCTTTTCCTCACTGGCAACAGCTGGAACTGGTGGATAAGTTTGCTTCAAATGTTTAATTTAATTCTTTTGAAATATTCAGGGTGAATAGTACCAGATTTCCAGTGTTCTCAATGGTTTAAGGGATTTTTTTTTGCAATTTGCATGCTTAGTTAAAGGTAAATGTCTCATTTATTCCTTCTTAATGGAGCAATTTTTTTTGAGATTTTTTAAATCTAGCCAAAGGGGAAACATATACAAAATGGTCAAACAAACATGATGATAATATCTGTTCTAATGATAGTGTTTGTGTTATTTAATTTACTCAGTGATATCTACGAACATATTAAAAAGGGTTATCTAAATACTGTACTGAATAAGGCTTCCATCCAAAAAAAGACAGTCTGTTTCCTCTCGTAAACTTTCCCATTGCATCATTAAAAGTAATATATTCACAGAAACAGAATTACAATTTGAATTTTATTCTGAATTTTGATGAGCCTGAACAAAACTGTGGGCTCTGCCCCTGTAGTGGTGGAAAGAGTTACGAGCGGTGATTGCAAAGTACTCTCTCTACGCAGATAAAATATACACATGGCAGCAATAACAGCTGTGAACTGAAAGTGTCTGCTCAGGAATCTATGTTCAATTTACATGGCCATTCCCAGCAGCATGGACCTTTCATTTATTTATTTATTTAGGCACAGTACCAAGGAATTGGTGCAAGTATAGTGCATGTCTGAGATTTCCAAGACAGCCTAAACAATTTGAATTCTGAATGAACATTCACCTGGCTTTCTAAATTTCTTAATTTGCTGTGATAATCCCTTCCTAAGGCAATCCTGAAAGTACAGAAACTGGGTTTCTTGCTTTCATGAATGCTTATTAGTATTGGTGAAATTCATTTCAGTTAGTTACTACAGCAGAGAAGAGTATCTTTTCCTGGATTATGCATAATCTTCTGCTTAATTAAATATCACTTTGATACAGACCCAACATTTTCTGTTTGTTAGATAATTATGATTAGCTTCATATCTCTGGGTTGCATGTAATTACTACTTTTCAGGATTTATCATAGGAGAGAATAGGAACTTTACATTTAAAACTGTATGTATTTACATCCTTATTGCACGTTGTTAGTAGTTCAGACTATTGTCATTTAGCAAATTCATTTGCAATGTTCTCAGATTAATACATCTAAAGAGAAACTATTCTATAATGGCAAAGAGAAGACCTCTTTCTTTCTTTCTTCATCTAATAGAAACTCAAGCAGAGTGCTTAGATGATTAATGCTATGTGTTTAAAGACCAGAGGGTTTCTGTGAGACTCCTGCATATGCATACGAATCCCATTGAGATTAGAATGCATTCTGTAAAATCTGCAAAATAATGATATATTTAACTAGATATGGTATTTAGAAAAATGACTTGTGCTCAAGACAGTGTCAGAGATTTAGAAGAGATATGTTGAGCTGTGTCATCTTGAGAAATCAATTGACATCAATAGGCTTTGGATCCAGGATAAGCAACTGCAAATTTATTCTCCATCTGTAAAATGAAAATCACAGAATCACAGAATCTTAAGAGTTGGAAGGGACCTTGAAAGATCACCTAGTCCAAACCCCCTGCCAGAGCAGGACCAACTAGATTATGTCACACAGGAACTTCTTTTGGCTTCTTTAACCATCTTATACTTTTTGGAGAAGGATCAGTCACTTATATTAACTGAATTGAACGATTCACATCATACTGCAGGCTTTTCCACAGTCAGGAAAGGCAGGAAAAGAAGATTTTGAATGAAAGTAGTAGAAGAGAAAAAACTCAGACATTTTGTTCCGTAGTCATCCCCTCTAGGAACTGGATCTTAAAGAAAAATACCTAACCTTGCAAAACTTTAAGTAAATTCATACGAGTCAGCAACACTGGCAATATATTTTGCACATGTGCACTTTTAACATAAATTCTTTACAGTAGTATAATTTCTTTTACTTAATATTGTCAACTTGCTTTGGGGATTTTCTTTGCTATGGATATGACATTATGCAAGTATTTTGGTGCACATGAGCTTTTCCAGCGTGTTACTTAAAGAATGTAAAAGAGAAATAAAACCAATGCGACATCTTTTTCCCTAGATTTGCTCTTGGTACAGAAATTAACTCTGAGGTGAGATGTCATGGAGAATAGGCTTTCAATTTTGGGAATGGGGAGAGAAGGGGGGAAACACAAACCTGTCCTGGTTTTCCCAATTATTCCACAAAACATCCCTGAACTGGCAGGACAGAAGGCACTAGCAATTTATAAACAAAATTATGGCTGCCTTTAGTGGTTGGGAAAATGGCTTCAAAAAGGAGTTAGTAGGGAATTTAAACCTAGGCTACAATCCTGCCTACTGTCATAGAATCACAGAATCCTAAGGGTTGGAAGGAACTTCAAAAGACCATCAGGTCCAATCCCACTGCCAGAGCAGAACCACCTAGAGTTGGTCACACAAGAACTCCTCAAAAGCAGTATATAAATGCTAAAAGGAGGTAGTCCGAGACGGTACTCCTGTGAGCAGAGCTATCTACTCTGCTCTAGGAAGGCTACAACTGGAGTACTGTGTCCAGTTTTGGGCTTCCTAGTTCAAGAGTGATAGAGAATTTCTGGAGTCCAGCAGAAGGCTACCAAGATGATTAGGGGACTGGAATGTCTCCTTACAAGGAAAGGTTGTGAGACCTGGGTCTCTTTAGCCTGGAGAAGACTAAGGGGGACCTTAACAACACTTATAAATACTTAAAGGGCAGGTGTCAAGAGGATGGGATGAGTCTTTTTTCTGTAGCTCCCAGTGACAGGATTAGGGGTAAAGGGCACAAGCTGGACTCTGGAAGTTCTCCTTAAATATGAAGAGAAACTTCTTTCCTGTGAGGGTGAGGTAGCCCTGGAACAGGCTGCCCAGGGAGTCTGTGGAGTCTCCTTCTCTGTAGGTTTTCAGACTCACATGGATGTATTCCTGTATGACCTGATCTAGGCAAACCTGCTAAAGCAAGGTAGTTGGACTGGATGATTTCCAGAGGTCCCTTTCAAACCCTACCAGTCTGTGATTCTGTAATCCACACTTTGATGTGATTCCTGCAGGACAGAGAGCACTGAAGTTTTGAGGAAGTGTCCAAGTGGCTTCCTGCTCTGCACAGTGACCACAAGAGGGCAAGAATTGAGCCTTCCTTCCTTCCTTCCTTCCTTCCTTCCTTCCTTCCTTCCTTCCTTCC
>WBNH01007811.1:1225-56322 GCA_013401255.1 Urocolius indicus | reverse complement strand
ACCCCCGCCCACCCCCCCCCCCCCCCCTCCCTTCCTCCCCTCCCTCCTCCCTTCCTTCCTTCCTTCCTTCCTTCCTTCCTTCCTTCCTTCCTTCCTTCCTTCCTTCCTCTCTCCCTCCCTAGGGAGGTAGGCCAGCATCTTCATGCACAGCAAAGCTTGGCTGTATGCAGAGCATCTTGTGTGATCTGGGGTCAGCCCAAGGAGAGGATTTCTAATAATAGAAAGGCAAAAGGCAAAGGTCTTAAAAAAGTTGGTGGCTGAAGGCCACAAGTAAGCAAATTTAGCCAAGAAATATGGCCCATATTTTGACAGTCATTCAAAGAGTGATAAGTAACAGTTGGACAGGTTGTGGGTGAATCTTCAGTTCTTTCAACGTACAAATGAATACTGCATTTTCCAAAAAATATTGAAACATGTCATACAGGTTTCTTGCTCAAGGAGTGAAAAAAATATACAGTAAGGACTAAATCTTCTTTTTTTCTCAAAATTTATTAATTTCTATGACTTTAATTCCTGTGTGACTGAAAGGAGAGAGGGCATGTAATTACTGATGTCTTATAAGAAATATTTTGAATGAAAAAGTGTCCCAAAATGTCTAAGGATTTTTTTGTTACTGCCAAAAAGCTACAGAAAACAACAGAACATGTAAAATTCGTCATCTTAAAAATGAAAGAAAATAACTCCTTTTTGTATTTTTTAACAAATAATCCACCTTTCTCACTGTCAGTCCCAACTTATGAAAAATACAAAGCTACCCAAAAACTGTTTTACTTGTACATTATTCCAAAAGCCTGATGTAGATTAAAGTTATCGATATGCAGTGATTTGATTTATAAACACTTAAAGCAACTCATAACTGTTTCTCTTACAGCATGCATTGTATAGCATTTTTTTCTTCAAATTAACTTGCAGTAGAATGTATTTTCCCCTGAACACAGTGCAATGTAATTGATTTTGCATAAACTGCTTTTAAGGGAAAAAGTGTTACACAATATAGTTTTTGCAGAATAAATCACCTTTGGGGAAACCAGCAGAGAAAGCTTTTTCCCATCAAAAGCTTCAGAGATCAGTAGTTTCATGCTTATACGATTTTGCAAGTGAAGCTATAAGTAGAGGTGCAAACGTAGGCTTTGGCTGCTATGCAGTGGTTGTCATTTCCAGAAAAGTTCTGCAGAGCTACAGAAGAGAGCTTGCTTCCTTGGGTGTGCTGGAAAGAGTCCCTTACCTTGGTGTGCTGCAAAGAAGCAGCAAGGAAGCTACTTTCCTACCATTCCTTCAGCCCTACATGCACTCAGTGCCCTCTCACTTTGCAAAACCCAGTTGCAGATAGCTAAATGATGGTGGTTAATGATATATACTGTAGGAACATTTGACTGTATGCTTGTGAGCATAGACATGCTATGCAATGCCCACAATGAAAGTATGTGAACATTGTTATATTTTCCTAAATTGAACGACCCTTGTGTAAAGGCCTGTGCTTTTGTTACATATTTTTGTCTTGCCCAGTATAATACAAGTCTATGCATCAATCCAGTCATTTATATACACAACTCTTCTTGCTGTTAAGTGTTACACTGTATGTGTTTTATGACATCTTTTGCCAAAATTGAGTTTGGGCTTATTCTGATTGCTCTGATGGTCTTGTCTGTTTCTGGGGGAGTTCACAAGCATTTTTGTTAGTAAAGCACCTAAACCAATAGCATCCTGATGTTTGCACACTATGGTTTAACAATACAATGGATGTACATTGACATGACAGAAATATCAGAAATGGTCTCTCCAGCATCAGAAAGTGCTTACTCTCACCTATGGGTTGCAGCTCTGTCACAGAACGTGAGCAGCCAAGAAGAACATTCATCACCAGCTCTCTTTTGCATAGTTATCTCTGGCAAATAAAAATAACTTCTCACATCATGGCTTGGAGGTTAGACAAAACACATTCATTTTAGGTGAGCAAAGGTACTCACTAAAGTAGGCAATGAAACTGTGCAGAGGAACTCTCTGCAGTACCAAGACATTGCCTTTGACATTAGACTCTCCCAATTTCCTTCATTCTAAAGAAGTAAAGAAGTCTTTTCCCAGGAAAGATATAAAAATTCTTATTGCCCTGTATAGTCGTTTTCTTTTCCCCTCCTAAATCTTGCAATTATAACATTTCACTTCACCAGAAAAGGAATTCTTCCTTGCAGAAAATGGGCAGAAGCTGTGCACTTCCACATTTTCATGCATGGGATTTCTAAGATCATAATCTTTCTCATTCGGGCATTCTATGGCTAGAGATGTCCTGCCTTTGATGCCGAAGGTACTCAAAATTATTAAATAGTCAGCTATGTCAAAAGAAAGTGTTTCCATGGTAAGACCACACATGATGCTGAGTCTCACAAATGAGGGATTTCCACACCAGTAGGTGTGAAGGAACACAAACACAGAACTGGCTGGACGTGGGCTTGTTGTTGTGGAAACCCTGGTTTTTTATTTCCTTATGGAGTGAGGATTTAATAGCGCCTTGTGTCTTTCACTCTGTGTTTTCTCAGCATCCAGCACAGTGGGGATCTTGTCCCTGCTGGGAGGCACTGCAAGAAAATACATTACATTTACAAACATGTTATAAAGTCTAGGAGTTTTCTTGCCCATAAGAATTGAGTCTTATGCCTACCCCACAGTGCTTGAGGTGATGACAGTAGCATTTTCTCCTCAGTTATTAGTTACACTTGGAAAAGCAGTTAAACATATTCAAATGTGATTGAAGAAATGCATCACACTAATTTCTTCCTGATATACTAGAGATTCATTTTAATGTCAACATAACTACAGATAGTTTCAGATTAAAAGAAACAACTAGACATATTCATTTCTGCTTGATGTTTGCTGTCACCATCCTTATTTCAATGTATTTTTTAAAATCAAATACCTGGAGCAATGGCCTTTGATTTATCTAGAAAAGAATGAGGAGTGAAGAAGCTGGCAACTTAAGGGCATTTAGCATTTGTAAAGGGATGATTTAAAGAATTACAGAAGCTACTACAGATGACTAAAGGTTCAGCTGATACCAATATTCAAAGCTTAGCAGTACCTTTAAATGACAGGTTTCATACATCTCTTATTTTAGATAGAAAATTCTAAGTCTGGAGGGAAGAAAGAGTGGAATATAACAAATGGTTCAAAAAATTAAAGCTTGATTCAAAAAAAAAAAAAACAAAAACTGAAGAATTCTTGAGACACTGGTGGTGCTCCAGCTCTTCCATCTCTTTATGAACATAAGGCATTCTGGCCAGCAGTAAAAGCCAGCTTGCTACCAGAGCAGTGAATATTGCCAAAAGTGTATCTGTAGAGACAGATTCCCAGTTAGTATGAAAATGACCTCTTTCCTGACAAAGTTACGACATTTTACCCAAGTTGCACATTTGCCTTATTGCATCAAAGATAACTCGCAGATTACTGCCAATTATTAATGTACCAGAGCAATATAAGACCTTAGGGAGCTGTAGGTGTTTTATTAGTCTAATAGTTAATCAGCCCAACTCATGATGGAAATTTAGGTGTTTAATAGCATCTCATATAGGCATTATTGTAGCATTAAAATACTGCTGTGCATGATTTATTGGTCCGTCAGGACATGCTTCAGGTTCTTTTTGAAATCAGACCTGTGATTCTTCACAAAGTACCCGAAACATGTAGTAATGGATCTATAAATACCTAGTACTATATATTAATACTATCATTACATCTGCCTACATTAAAATCCTTAAAATGCAACTTTTCCTTTGTTTAATGTATAAAGATCTTTCCTACAAGACAACAAATTGTGGCAGTTGGAGAATCTGTACCAGAAGTACAGCAAGCAACTCTTCATTGCACTTGCTATTGCAAAAAGTACTTAGATTTCTGACTGACTCGATATCTAGTTCTTCCTATCTATCACTCAAATTTCATAGAATCACAGAATGGTAGGGATTGGAAGGGACCTTTAGAGATCATCCGGTCCAACCTCATCTAGATCAGGTCACTCAGAAACTTTTGCAGATGGGTTTTGGAAACCTCCAGAGAAGGAGACTCCACACCCTCCCTGGGCAGCCTGTGTCAGGGCCCCCTCACCCTCACAGCAAAGTAGTTTTTCCTCAAGTTTAAGTGGAACTTTTTGTGTTCCAGCTTTTGTCCTTTACCCTTAGTTCTATCACCAGACATTACAGAAAAAAAGCTTTGCCCCATCCATTTGACATACAGCCTTTGGGTACTTAGAAGTGTTGATGAGGTCCCCCCTCAGCCTTCTTTTGTCTAGGCTAAACATCCCCAAGTCTTGCAGCCTTTCCTCATAAGAAAAATGTTCCAATCCCCCGATCATCTCTTGTTCCTTTCTGCCTCAGCTTTTTACTTCCCTACATGTACCACAGACAACTTACAGTCTCTCCAGTTTTCTCTGCCTGCTCTCCCCAGCATAATGCTTGACCTCCTTGACAAATTTAAATATACTTGAAGGAGAAAAAAAATCCAAACCAGTCTCAAAAGATACCTTAGTTCCTGCTTCTCTAATGGCAACTGGTGGCTGGGCAGCATCATGTTTTGGAGCACACACAGCACACGCCTTCACTCTGGCCAGCAGCCAGCTGTCAGCTCAACATGCACATTCTGACTGGGCCATTGACAAGTGCACAGCAGCAAAACAGCCTCAGTTTCTTGCTCAGTGGAAACTTTGGCTTTACAAGTAGAAAGCAAGGCTTTATTATCTCTACTACTCATAGAATAACTTGCCTTGCCAATACATGTTCCCTTGAGAATATTCTTTGGAGTTGGTTGATTGCACTCTTGTTTTTTATTTTCATGCGATCCCCTAAATAGTTTGTGACTGTTGAATTTCTTGAGTGCGTTGCTTGATTTTAAAAGTTAGCAGTCTGCAGAAGTATAAAAAACCAAACATAGACCTCCACAGCCATTTGAAAGAAAAGAGAGATTCAGAGATTTCACAGCTAAACTGTATCCTTAATCTGTGCTAGGACTGGCAATCAATATCCAAACAAAACCCTAAACCTCACTATCCTCCCAAGAAGAAATGGTCAAAAGCAGTTGTTGGGGTTTTTTTTTGTTATTGCTTTTTTTTAAGTTTCAATATTTTATTTTTCAAATTAATGTAAAAAAAAAAAGTCTTGAATTTCTGATCAGTTGGACTTTGGGAAAGATTGTATTACAAATAATTTTGGAAAATTTCAATCTGTTGTGACACAATAAATAGTTCATTCTGAATGCAATTTATTTTGCAGTTTTGCAGTGCATTTATTTAAATACTATTTCCTATTAGTTTTTTTTCCCTGGCATGAGAGCCATGTGCTATATTATTTTACACTCTATCATGATTGATGTATCATAAAATAATGCAAAAACAATGAAAGTTAAATACTAATGAGAAATAGCAAGAAGTTAAAGTAATACAACAAAATTATTTTTTTCAGCACAGTCATGAAGGAGGATTTATTTTTTTTTAAAAAAGCATTTTCTAGTAAATTTTAAAAATTTGAAATGAATACAAATTTACACATCCAGAGGTTTGCCAGAACCATTCAATTTCCCTGGTTGAAAAGTGTTGTGACTTGTTCTTCCTGACTGGTTCTGCTGTTAAGTTCTCAAAGTGAATACAGCAACCTTACTTGCCTTTAACAAAAGGTCAGAAAGTGTGAATATATACCAATTCTGGTCAGATTTGCTCAGAAATAGGTGAATGTGATCAATTCTGTAAATTGAGGGATGGCCTGCACACCTTCTATCTGCTAATGGATCACATTCTCGTTACTTCCCATCTCACCTTTAGCAGAAAGAGAAAAAGCTCTTACTGATGTCTGACACATTTTCAGAAAATTTCTTGCAAAGAGAGAGGATTTTTTTATATAACTACCCAGCTAACAGTACAAAACCAATACAACATCTTCAAACTTGTCTAGTGTAAATTGACATGACTGCACCCAGCAAGCATGTGGTTGTGTGTATTCTTAGGTAATTTGACCCATAGTCACTGGAAATGTTAGTCAGTTGGATTATCTCATATGCCAAAGTTCACAATGAGCACATAATAATCTAGGAGATTGCTGAGTGATACCACCCTCAACTCTCATATACGGGAACTGACTTGAGCTAAAACCATGGTTGTAAATATCTCCAGTTTCTGGAAATACTGGCTTGAGATCAGAGCTAGCTGTTTGCTAGGCGATCCACTGCAGGCTACTGAGCAAAATATTAAATTCTATATAAAGCCTTTGTGTAGTTGCTGACAACACTTGTCCATATGTAGTTACTTCTATGTCATTCCCACGGTGAGCTCATCTATTTTTATAACTTTGAACATGATCAGCACACTGATTCACCAAGCTAACAAGAGAGCAGTGTGGGACACAGAGGGAGGTTACAGTAAAATTGTACCCAATTTGTAATTCTGTCTTTAAAATTGAACAACAGGAGAAAGTAATTTGACCTGGAAGCCAAACTATAAAACGTGGAAATCAATTAGAACAGGTGTTTTCCTGATGAACTTTCTGTGAAATACTGCTGATTTCTAATAGTACAGCTCAGTTCCAAAGGAAGGTCAAGGTGCAAAACCAGTAATGATGAAGTATTTATTGAGTGCTGAATTTGGAAACTACCTGGCTTTCCCATTAGCTTCCTATCTGTTTGGAGATCAGATCCTAAGCTGCTAGAAGTTAATGTCATCCTTTTCAACAAATTTACCCTGGCTGAAGACAGGGCCATCTGTGGTTAACAAGCAGCTGGAGTGGCAGAATTTCTGAATTTCAGCAATTATGGGAAATGACTGCCTGTAGGAAAGAAGGTGACTCAGCAGTGCACAGGTACTGACATGTCACAAAGAGAAAAAATATTCAAAGCCAAATGTCAAATGAAAGATCACTTATTTGCTAAAATTCTATTATTCAAATTCTTATTGATATCCTGCTAACCTCTAATCCTCAAAATAATTCTTTAGTGCAAGAACTGTGTGATGCAATTACATACAGATCACCAGATTTGTTATAATTCCATGATTTATAAATGTGAAAGAGGCATGAAGGTGGAAACTGTCTGATTCACTTGCACTCACTAAAAGCAGTGTTAAGTTCTCATAATGTCTTCCACTTAGTGGTCTTCCTTGAGTTGTAGCCTACATTACTAATACAATATTTTTAATCTTAAAAGGAAAAGTGATTCTTTGCGCATTGCTGCATAGAACTGGAATGGATAATCCAGAAGGTCCTTTCATTCTTCAATTTCTAAAAAATTAAAAGTTGCCTCAAATGGAAAAGTAAAAGTTTTTTTGCTGTGAAGGTACAAGAAATACAGGATTTGAGTTTTTTTTAAATAATAGTTTTTTTCTGAATGAAAAGTGTAATGAATACAACCTGCACCTGTGAACCTTCATAACAATATTTTTGTGAAGAAAAATAGTCTTGAACCTTACACATGATAGCAACTTACCAGAAAGTTAACTATAAGTGAAATCTTAATTTAACAAGTTGGAGGAGTAACTGTCTTGACCATCAGACCTAGAAGACAATTGCCAAGTAAGAGGTATTTTTACAATGAAATTAATCTTGTTTTAAATAAATTGAGAGTGGTCTTTTTCTCTGTTTTCCTTTTGAGTATTTAAAAAGTGCTGAAATAGGGGAAAAGGAAGTCTGTCATACTTGCAGAAATAATTTAAAAGAATCAAAGGAGACCAAGACTAATAATTACAGTGAAATATTCCAGGGTGTTTTATTCAGTTAGAACAAAGGGTAATAACAGTAGATGCTGTTCCAGTCCTTACAATTCTTTAGCTTGTATTGATGTACAGTGAAAAGAACAAAAGATAATTAATGGTCTACAAAGAGGACACTCTTAATAGTAAGCTGATGTCTCAGCATCCATCTTCACGTTGATCAATATTAGAAACCATAACTTCACTGGTTGTTTTATGAGTTCTTTAAAGAAAAAGGACACAGAATTATCAAGATCATAAAAAAGTGTATTTCATTCTATTGTGGCTATAGTCTCATTATTCCACCTGTGAGAGAACACCGTGATTCCTTTTTCTGAAGCAGAAGCTATTTGTGCAATTTTTCAACTAGATATCTCTGTAGTTTGTCTCAAGTGGAAGAGTGCTCCTCTAAGCCAGCTGACCCAAAAAACAAATGTCTTCCTGACTGGGTGTGTGTCCCAGGCCTTTCCTGGGCACATGCAGCCAGTGCAGCATGGTGCCATGCAGAGCTGCCTGACTGTGCCTAACCAACCAAGGGCATGTTCTGCTTGAGCCAGAGCTGTCAGGACTCAAACAAGCTCTAGCCTAAAACAGCTTGGACTTAGGCACAGCGATGCTCTTGCTAATGAGCTCTGCCTGCCTCGTAGATGTTGTGCAGAGCACAGCTCTGTAACCCCTCCATCCCCAGCTGCAGCTGCATGGTTTAAGCACCAGCTTTGGAGGTTGAGAAGGTGGTGCCTGATGGTTCATATCATGGATATGCTCACTGGTTCCTCTGTTGCAGCAGGCCATTGTAGGCAGTTATCCCAACAGGCACTTTGTCACTTAAAACTCAAGGCATGTGAACGGTCCTATAGGTAGACCTAAACCACATTTTTTTGATAGCTGAAGTTAGGAGACATGAATCCAATAGTTAGCATAGCAGGATTTAGCAGGGAGAAAGCACTTCACGAAAGCCTCAGGTTGAAATATGACAGAGCTGTACATAGGAACTGGTCTAGAAATTTTGCATTGATTGAAAGCAGTGCTGCCCTAAAGTCCAAATATATTCAGGACTACAGGAGATAGAGACCATGGGCCCTGTTTTGAGCTAGCATTGTTCTGTGAGCATGCTAAGCTTATTGGACCTTCAGCTTCCCTTGACTTGATCAGAGCATGAAGTCGCCTTATCTACTCTTTCCCAGAACCCAGCATGGTGAGATGCTGATCTCCTGTAAGGTTGCAGGTCATGCAGTAATATGTTTTATACTGAATTTATGAAGATAGATCATCCTCAAACATTAGAAAATACTATACCTGTCCTTGAGCTGGCAATACCAGCTCTGAAAACCTGCACACTTGTGCTGCGCTAATACACTTGACAGATTTGGGTCTGCAGTTTTGTGAGTCATATAGTCATTACCAGCCAACGACATTTGCACCCATATTTGACAAATTCTGGGCTTCATACATCACAGATGTGAGATTAGAAGGTGTGAGAAAGCAATTTCAGATATTTTTGGAAGTTTTGAAACCGTAAGAACACCTTACGTCCCTTATCCAAGCCCAAAGTAGTTGTGCACATTACAAGAAAGGGCAGACGTAGAGTATGGGAGATGTACTGTTCTAACAGATGTTGTGTGGAAAAGCCTGAGTGCAACGAATATAGATGACATGTTTTCT
The DNA here is from genome assembly GCA_013401255.1 of Urocolius indicus. Lineage (NCBI taxonomy): Eukaryota > Metazoa > Chordata > Aves > Coliiformes > Coliidae > Urocolius > Urocolius indicus. Next base: position 46,946 of record WBNH01007811.1, on the reverse strand, counting down.
TTCCTTTTTTGAACTGAGAAAGATAAGATGACTACTTCTGTTGTTCTCTGTAGCTAGAAAGAAAAGGGATCCAACTGGCATCAAGAGCTCCAAGAGCCATGTCACTCTTCTGGCCCAGTACTGTTCAAAATGATTTGGGTACAATGCAGACCTTGATGATGTTGAGAAGAAAGAAAGGATACATCTTTGATTTCAAGGAGTCCAGCCCTTGATTAAGCTGGAGTTGCCATCACTTAGCAGGGACTTAGAGATACTAGTCAGTGTTTAACTATAGGTTCATTACAGCAGTTTCTGCATATAAGGAATTTCCCAATGCCCAGTAAACCCCTTTGTAACTGTGGAAAAGAAAGTGTTCTCATCTAAACCCAAAGAAAAAGACAGGAAAAAAAGGAACTTTACACACTGTTTAGCACAGGTGTAATTTTACAGATTTAGATCATTAAAATCTGTATATAGTTCTCTGCCTGTTCATATTATTGCTGAAAACAAGTTTACTGACTCAAGCATTAATGGCAAATACACTGTATAGTTGTGTGGGGTGTCACATTATATAAGAGCAAAACTTGTCTTTCTGCACTGATTTATAGTTTTTGAGTCAGCAATTTTATTTTCTTATATCGGTATTTCTCCAAACTCAGTCCAACAACCTATCTGAAGCTGCTGACTGATTTCTACTGGCAGAATTTATGTTCTTCTCTGTGGGTTTGTGTTTTGGTTTTTTTTGTTGTTGTGGTGTTTTTTTTTTTTGTGGTTATTGTCACATTTCACTCATATCACTAAGAAGTGAAATAGATCGATAAATATCACTAATCACTTTGTGAAGACATGTGGTTACAGGCTACAGATGGTGCCATGAGCCAAGCAATGCTCATTAAGTCTAATTTAATGCTCAAGTGTATGAGTTCTAACTACCACAATGAAATGGGAATTGGATTGCCCAGCAAACCCCACAGAAATCTTAGGATAGGAAGAGACAGACAAACTGCAGAAAAGAACTGTTGCAAACCAGGTGGGGAGTGCTCATCAGGGAAATAGTGACATAGTTACTTCTCTACGTCAACCCAAAAAAACAATACTGCTCCTCAAGGTTTTGCTGTGTGTCACCACCAGCTCATACTGGTATTGGCTTATGCTGTGCAGCTGCCTAAAGTCTCCAGGGAAGGTGATTTTCTGCACTGTGCTCTCTGACTGCAGTATTAAGGTCGATTGCTAGAGCCAAAGCACATCGCCATAGTTAAGATACAGTTCAATTTGCTTCTCCATCTCTCTGCTTAAATGAACAATACAGAATATTAAATCAGTGTCAACTGCAAAAGGATAGTCTTGTTCAGAACAGTTCCTTACCTCTTGCCACCTTGGTATCAAGCTCAACCTACTACTTCCTGAAGTGTTTCATTGCCTTTCCTTGTAAATGTTTGTAAGTCTTTTGCTCTAGTAAATTCTAACTGTGTTTCTCAGGTACTTTGTACAAAGTGTATTAAAAAATCAATATACATTATAAAATAGAGGCCATTTTACACTGTGACACTCAAATTACTTCAGTCTACATGAACAACAGCATGCAGAAGCAAACACATTTCATGCAGAAAGGAGAGAACCTGCAACCTTTGCTACTGTTCCTTCATGAAAACTTTTTTATGTCTCTAAGAAATGTGCCTCAGCATGCTTGAACCTACCTTTAAAGCTAGCCCTTCAAGTTATCCCACTAGTTTTGATCTAGGGGGCAATTATCTCCTCAAGCAGGGCCAGCAGCTTTCCTTCTTGATCTTTGGGATTTTAACCTTCCGTTGACCAAGCAGAAGTGGTGAAGTTAATGTGTAAATGAAATATGGACTATCTTTAATAACATATCACATGTGAGTGAGAGCAAATTTGCTGATTTACTTTATTATTGCCTAAGAGAGAAGGAATTCCAGAGTGCAGAAGACAGAAAAATTAATCTGCATGCATTTTGTTATCTTTTCCAGTTACCTCCATCATCTACTCTTCTTGATGTGAAACACAAATTTCATAAAACATGTAAGTACTGTGGCTAGCAGGCTGGTGGCATGGTTAGAGGCCTTTTAGACTGAAGAAACTGTCGAATTTATTTTTCATGAAACCTTGCATGAAAGCTGAGATCAGCTTGACAGCTCCAGTGCTTAATAAGAGCAGTGTTTGGACTAAGGTTCTCCTGTAGCTATCACAGATGCAAGAGGCTAGAAGGAGAGGACTGCATTATTTATCGCTGCCAGTCCAGGAGGGCCAATATTTTCTATCCTTTTTTTTAACATCACACAGTGTCAGTTCAAGTCCACTGCTGCATTTGCTTTCCTAGTGTTATATTAGATAAGCTTTGATAACATCAGACTGCTTCAAGCTGTCCATAAACAGACCACGTAGACTGAACAACTACTGTAATGGGGAACTCAAGCATGGAGTGATTAAATGACTTATCTGGGATTGTACAGACAATCTGACAGACTTCTTAACTGACTCAGCCATGTCCAGTTGGAGCAAGCATCTTAGATGAAGGGCTTTTATTAGTTTTACAAAAAAACCCTGGTGTATTCAACTAAAAAATAGATGCCTTTTGCAAAAAAAAAAAAAAAAAAAGGTTTAGTCAAACACTAATACTCTGAACTACTTGTTTTCACTCCCTCTAAGGGCTTGTAAAATGCAAAATAGTAAAAGTTCAAAAACCCCACAGCTGAATATAAAAAGACTGAGTGCATAAGTTTTAATATTTCAATAAGAGTATGTCCGTTCATCAGTTTGTGGAATGCAGTACATTTCTGGCAATATTATCTTAAATAAATTGAAACTGGCTTTATATCGATGCAGCTTAAATCAGTTGAAGATCACTGGCACAGAAATTGATGCCAATTTAACTGTAATGAGATTTTTAATGGATTTGGCCTAAAATGATGCAACTCTATGTCTAACCCATTTTAATGGCATCTGTTTTCATATTTAGAGGTGTCTTACTCCTCAAATTCTCCCAGAGATGCAAGAGGAACTGAGTATAAAGGAGGACAGTAAGCAATACAACAAAGCGTGATGCAAATTGTGAAGCGAAACTGTCAGTACAGCATTTTACAGCACATGGAAGGGCTGGCATGTGCTTTCAATGCTTTTTCAGTCTCAGATTTTTACGTCAATTCCTCCCATTCCCAGAAGTATGGTATACTGGTGTCTTGTGTCCTTTCTTCCTGTTCCAGCTAATTGCTTTGATCTCTTTTTTCCAGTTCAGCCTGGATGTTGTTTTCTCCTGAGGTTCCCCCCTCCTCTTTCTTTCCCACTTGCAAATCGTTTCTTTATCTTCATATAGTTTGGAGGATGACAGCTAACAGAGCCCAGTTCTTTTAGACAAGAGCTGAGAAGGGGCTGAGGGTGATCTGTGGATGCCTTTGGTTAGCATGTTGTTTTGTATTAGCTCATGCATTCATTTCTGTCATTTCATTTGTGCCAGACTCACATGTTCCCCTATAATCTCTTGCTAATAGACACTCCTACGCACATTCTCTTACAGTCTCCCTGTCTTCATACATTCTCCTTTGATCACCCATGCAATTAAGCTTTCTCCTCAGCTGGTATCTTGTCATCCCTTCAGTGAGAGGAATGCCTGTGCAGCAATTTCACAAGCATCATCTCTGTCACTGATCAGTTTTCACTGCCTGATTCAAGAAAGGAAGAAAAAGATTGAATTATGAATTGCAGCACATGGGGCTATTAATCATTAAAATAAAAGAAAAGGATGCAAATGACACATAACATGTTACCGCTAAGTCATTTCTATGTCAGTCAAACATTAGTTTGGTTCCGTGTTTATATGGAAGGCAGAATATGGGCTTAGAAGTCGAGGAACAAATATTGAAACACTCCTCAGCCCTCAGTTCAGAAAAATTGCACTGAATCAACCCTGGAAAATCCTGTGCTTTCTGTGGCACTGAGCTCAGGGCATCAGAGACTGGGGGATCTGTGAGCTCTTAGCGGGGAATAACCACTCAAGATAAACTGCCATTTCCATGGGAAATCAAAGCCTTTCTCCCAGAGAAAAGACTGCTGTTTAGAGTCAGCCCCTGGTTGCTGCAGCCACTGTCCCTGGCAGGGCCCAGCGGCACCAACCAGGGTCAGCACAGAACAGCAGTTTTCCTGTTGCCACCTTCCAGCTATCAGCTCCACAGGAGCTTTCTGTACCAGATGTTAGATCGGGGCTGTCATGTTTAATAGCAAACATCACACCTGCCCACTATGTATCTGTCTAATCCTTTTTAAACCTACTTATAGTTTTGACCTCAGCAAAACCCTCTGGGAAAGAGTTCCATGATATAAGCGTGCTGTGCAGAAATGTCTATGCTCCTACTACCTGGTATTTTCTGCCTGAAATTGAGTGGCAGCTGAGTGCCTGGGTATTACTGGCCATCATACTGTATTATCTAATGTATAGTCAAAGAAGTCTCAGACCAATTGATGTTGTGAACTAGGTGACTTTGCTACTGTTTTGCTCATTCCTTTGGCTAGCTGGCAGAGGTGAAATCAAGTCAAAAGCTAAGTGTGTAAGAAACAAGCCTCTTTGCCCATTTTCTCAGTTGCTTAAAATGAATTAGGTACCTGGAATTTTCTTTATCTATAAAGATTATGTTTTCAGTGGAAAAATACCTTGCAGGCTTAAACTTTGCAAGCTCTTGTCCTTGGCAATAACTTTTCACCTTTCATTTATTTTCATCCTTGCAAAATGTATTGGACTGGTGAGGGAGGAATTCTTACAGATAGAAAATGAAAAACTGTAATAATAATGCTAATTCAAATATCACATAACTAAAATAAAAACCTCTAGAACAGGTAATATAGTGGAGTCAGTGATCATTAAATATTTTCAAGGTTACTGCATGAAAGTTGCTGAAAAAGCTCTTGAAAGAACAGGAGGAACAGAAAGGAGAGATGGAAATAAGATCTCAGCAATACTACAACAAACTCCTGGATGCAACCTTCCGCAAAAGGAGGTAGCACAACTAGAGCTACTCTTTAAAGTCAGAAGAGTGACCTTAGGGAGGCCAGCAATTTCCCTCTAGGTGGAAGGAGCAGGCAGGGAAGGAAGATGAGAGGAAACCTGGTGATGGGTAGAAGGAAAAAGGGCAGTTGAAGAGAGAACTGAAAACATCATGTGAAGAGTCTCCTGATCTGCAGAGGAGAATAAGGTGCTCAAGGAACAAGTAACATTACAAGCTGCTGGCTGTCCCAGTAAAATATTAACTCCTAATCTTTCAGCTCCAAAGTTGCAGCCCCATTCATCCAAGGTAACAGATGTTACAAAGGGCATTTAAAATAAGCATCATCAATTAAAGTGAATCATTAGGAAAGAATGTGTCAGTAGATGGCACTCAAGAATAAACAACACCATTTCCAGATACTATGAAACTTTAGAAGCCTGCTACACCATCTTACAACTGCTTCCTACAGGTATTTTTATAGCAATTCTAAGAGCTACGTTCCCTGGAAAACTCAGATATTTTCTGTCACTTTCCTCTAGAGAGAGGACAAGGAGAAAGACAATACAGCTCCTTCTTAATGGTGGGGACCATAATCTATTTCAACCTGCTCCTTATACTCTGTGGAGTGGTGTGTTCATCTGCCAGGTTTTGTCTACTGCTCTCATCCTGCATTTTCCCCAGAAGCCACAGGAGAACAGGTTGCCCCTTAGATGTCATCACCCTCCAGACCACCTAGTCAGCATGTCCCCATCTGACTCCCTGCACAACAGCAAGATTAGAGGCTCTTGTGCAGACACTTCCAACACACTGTTTCACAAAGCGTATCAAACACTCCCATTGGCTTCCAAGTACTGTGAATAAGATCTTTATTACCTAATGTGAGAGACATCTTATCACCTCAAGGGACAAACATAAGCAGGAATAGCATATTACACAATTCTTTTCCAGTTGCATGGGAGGCCTGTGCCTATTCTTACTCCTTCCCTTTTCAAAATGATCTGTTGCTTCCTCCAGCTCATTTCACCTCCCAGTTGCATGTCAGTTATTGCTCACCTCAGCAAGCGCTGAGCAGCCAAAAGGAGAGCAGAATTTTGAAACCAACAGGTTCTTGTTAATCCAAAACCCCAAAGCAGACCTTAAAAACACAGAACAATGGAAGCCAAGCTGGCCTGGTGAAGAGCAAAGACAAGAATCTTTCATTGCTTAGTAATCACAATGCAAGCTTTGTGAGAGGAGCTTAAGGTACAGGAAGTACTGAAACTAATGCTTTTTCAGAGGAGGTCCTCTTTCTTTTCTCCCTTACAAAAAACCTGCTCAGGGCTCAGGCTCTGAATCTGCATCTTTCCTGATTTTAATAATATCTGGGGGCTAGCAGCATGATTCCAAGAGTGAGGGCTTAAGAAATAACTGTATTTTGCCAGGTTTATGCTAAAATGCAAAAGCTGGATGCAGAGCTGTTGCTGGAAAGGATGACTGTTTGTAGCACATCACGTAATTCTCTTCTGAAGGCTGACTGTGATGTTGAACTGCAAGGCTCAGAGAGGTGAGGAAGGATGCTGTGGTGATTAGTCATTAAGAGCAGTACCAGGGAGAATAGTGACTGCTAAGCCAGTGCCTTGCCTACTGGCTCTGTATAATCAGGACTGTCTGATAACACAGTCTTGCTGGGAACCTGCAGTTTCTCTGATTTCTTCACACTGTCCATTACAGCTAGATTCTCACATTGAAGAAAGTTAATGAAATCTGTTAATTTTAGTGCCTGGAGAGACTCATGTGCCCAATGAATACACCTGCTGGGACTCAGAGAAACTGAATTATGCTATTTATGGCTTTCCCAAGCTGACTTCATAGTCTTGGCCTATCAATCAACCAGGAGCCCTTCATGTGGCTCACAAACTGAAGAGACCCAGAAAAGTTACATGTAAGGTAGAGAGCCTTCCAGAGGGATCTTTCTTCTGCACTGTATTATTTTTTGAATGAGGGCCACAATCTGATCCTGCTAGGAGTTGCTATGAGCTGGATGCCCTCCCTGGACAGAAAGGCAACTACAAAGTCTATGGCTTTTAACAAATCTCAAACTGCTTCCTCCCCATTTTCATCCTAAGTAGTTCATGCTAGCTGAGAGTAACAGCTCGAATCCATATATGAATGAGCTTTCCCAGGGACAGGCAGTATCCCGCTGTGCGGGCTGTCTGACTGCAGAGCTCATAGGCCCAGCGTTACATCTCGAGTGCAGATTGGCAGAGTGCATTGGATTGGTAATCTAACTATTGTTTTCAATAAATATTCCCTGTTCTGCATTCATAACATCTCAATTGGAAATTAACGATGAAGGCGAATCACTAGGGACCAGCAGTTATTGCAAATGGACATTAAGAAGCACAGTGATTTCATCTGTGTAAATTGCTCATCCGTGTTGACTTTGTAAATGAAAATGGCTAGATTAGGAGGAAACATGATGATTTTTTTGTCTATTATTTATAATTTAGTTTTCTTTTGTCTTAGTCACACAGAAGATAGCTGTAGAAGACTAGCTTATGATTAATTTCAATACCCCACAAATGACACAATTCTGACTTCTTTTTACTTCCTGTCAACACAACTCAGGTTATTAGAAACTCCTTGAATTTCTTGTTACTGCCACAATGAGGCCTGTACGTACTTAAATTCTTTTTGTTTGGTTGGGTTTTTTTGCAAGGCTAAGCATAAAGTAAGCAACAGCTCCTGACACAAAACTCAAACCAGTTGCTACCATCTTTATCTCCTGCTTATAATCAGAGATCTAATCCATGAGTAAATTGCTTCTTGCCTCTGCAGTGTGTGTATGTCCCAACAAAGACCAAAATTCTTGCCTTGGCTTGCTGCTTTAGCCATGAGGTCAGTCTATGTGGTAGGCTTCATTTCTAATCTGCACAGGAAGAAGCATCAGGACAATGACCTCCTCTCAGCTTATTTGTGGCATATCTCTGCAAATCTCTCTATACAAAACAGAAGAGTCTGTCTGCTGATAGAGATTTGCATAACTTGAATTTATGGCTCAGCTGTCAAAATAATTGAAGCACACTTGTGAAGCCAGAAATACTTTCACATGTTTTCTAATATCCAGTCAGGAAAGGACAGTCCTAACACAGTTCAAAGAAGTCAAACTTGGAGCCTCATGATTTTTATCTTGAAAGTGACTAACAATTTACTTAATTCTGGCTAGTTTTCAAAAGAGAGAAGTAATGCATGGAGCGCTCTAGCTAAAATCACAATGGTATACCCATTGGCTAGCCCTCCAGAAGGTGCTGTACACTTCACAGATGCTGTTTTGCATCCTCAGCTGTGGCCTTAACCCTTCTATTCAATCCCTGACCCACACATCTTGTTGACGATGGTAAAGCCCAGAAGTTGCATTTGGACAATTCCAGCTGCAGGGCTGAGGGCTAACTCCTTGCTCCCAACTTAATTGGACTTAATAATGACAGCAAGAACCAGACTAGGCACCTGCAGCTAGCTTTTGCTGGGCACTTGACTCTCATGATAAATTGTGGAGGTGTTAGATCAGTTTGAAAAGTGTTTGATCACATATCGCTGGAGTTTTGCTTTCTGAAATATGCACATAGTTACAAAGTGTATTTTCATTATGTACTGAACTAGGAAACTATGGCTGAGGTTTGTCTCACTCAGACGATTTAGAAGCAGTGCTCTTAGTAACATAGAACCAAGTGGGGCCTTTTAAATATTTTTGAATGTTTTAAGTGCTTAAAAAATTTAGTCTTCTAAAGATAACAATAAAAGCTAGAGGGTCAGCTAGGATTCTTAAAGTCTCCTGAATCACATTGAAATGAATGCAATGTTTAAGACTTAGGTCTTTAAGACTTGATTCAAAACCAATGGGAGTCGCGATATTGAGTGGGGTTTGCTAGATACTTTCTCCTTTTCAAGATTAATTTTCTCATCTATAAAATAAGAATAATTAACTTGCCTTTCATCCACCTTGGGATCTTTTGTCTGTTTTGGCTGTGATCCCGTAAGAAACATTTGGGACAAAGAATGACTTAAATGCTTATTGAACCAGGGGGAGTATGGTGTCTAAAACACAAAAGCCAGGCTGTCCATTAAATGCTCATAGAAATAAGATGACCTTCAGAAATAAACCAGCAATATTTAAACCAGCAATGGAAAAAGTGAAGATCAACTCCAAAACTTTAACAGAAATTCACTTTTTTTCTTTTTTTTTGACTGCTGCTGCATGTGATGTTATTGCATTTCATTAGCAGGATTACAGATATGATTTCAGATGAGTAACACCATAAAACAAAAAAGCAGCAAATCTATTGAAATGTAGCTTGAAGCAGAACTGGCCCTCTCTACTCTCTGGGATATTGTTCCCAGATGAGATTTACAGGGGTCTAGCAATGCATCATAGATGACATCCTATGTAAAAAATCTGAGAACAAATGTGAGATGCTATTTAAATGCCTCATTAAGAAAAGGAAATTTCACAGCTATATTCTTTACTTTTCTTGCTTTGCAGTAGATTTAATTGATCTAGATGAGAAACAACAAAATTTATTTACCAGAATTGCCTATTATTAGTTACAATGCGTCTTATATTAGTGTCAATCGCTCAACTGAGAGAAGAACAAAGAGAGAACCTGTAGAAGTAATCCAGGCCCTAGAGAATATCTAGTCTCAGGTAAAATGAAGAATTAAAGCTTAATAAACTGTTAATAGAAGATACTAAAGTACTTTGTTTTTTAAACTGCTCCTACAGCAATGTAATCTCGGATATTACATTTTTTTTGTCTGAAGAACACAGTGACTTCCAGCCTTAGCCTGGTGTTCACCGACAGACTCATGGAGGCTTTTCGTTTATTCAAGGAACTCAAGATACTAACAGGCACAGTGAGTCTTTATGACTGTAAAAAGAATCTCATGTGCATTAATAAGACGGACAGCCATTGATTACAGAAGGGTTGAGATCATTTCAGGCCTTTGAATGTTCTCTGCATCTACATCACTAGACTCTGTACTTTTGGACACCAGAGTTGCACAGCTGACTTTACAGAAAGATCCAACAGTTTCTCTTATGGGGAGCTGCATAGAAAGAGACTGCATGAATGTCCCAGGGACTTCTTGTGGAAGGTAGCCAACAGGCATTGGGTAACAGAAGAGGAAGCAAATCTTCCATGCCAGGATGAGAGGAACCTACCTCCTTCTTGGAAAACTCTGGGAGAGCATGAGCCATGTTGTCACCTCTTCTTGACAGTTTAGAGAAGAGGCAGCAGCTGTATCATAGAATCATAGAATCATAGAATGGTAGGGGTTGGAAGGGACCTTCAGAGATCATCTAGTTTGCAGAAGCATGTCCATCTAGATCAGGTCACGCAGGAACGCATCCAGGCATCTACAAAGTTCAGACTTTCCTCTGTGTTTTCTCTGCCTCATGGCTTTCCTGGCTGTGCTTTTGCAGCACCTGTAGGGCCAAGAGGAGGTCTGACAAGTATTTGCAATTCTGAGGGTAGGATCAGGTGAGCAGGACAAGAGAAAGGGAGGTTGTTCAGATTTGAATGTGCAGGGTGTCACCCTGTAATGATGACTTGTTTTGTATTCTTTTACATGCATGTGCTCTCTTGTAGCCTGTTTATTTACTCATTTTCCTCTTTGGGCATGGAGGAAAACAAACTCTAAGAGCAAAGTAAGAAATGCTTCAAATGAAACTTTATATTTGCCACTGTTTCAAGTTAATGAAAGCAATGCATCAAAGACAAGAAGCTGTACAAATGATTCACAATAAAAATAATGTAGCAGAGGAGAGTTCTGCCTCTTTCTAAATTGTCCCCAAATTGAAATGATATTGAATATATTTGCTGTTGGAAATGATTCACCATTGAGATAGTTGATGTGTGAGTTATACTGGATCAACAGCTCATTCACAAGCTATGCTAGTGTGAAATGTGGGCTGACCTTGCCCGCCTTGACCACTGTATGGCTCTCATCACTGCTAACGGATGTTAGGTGCCTTTGCGTATCTACCTCTGTATTCCAGTCTAGAATTTAGTTATTTCCAGTCCCTCAGTCATGCTCTACCCACTGACATTGGATTGAAACTAATTCCCACCCTACCAATTAGTCTCAACAAAGAGCTGTTTTCAACAAAGAACACAAATACTTTGTGCCATATCTGGGGAAACATATACCGCTCCGTCCCTTAGAAGGTCTGGAAAGAAAAGCCAGTCTCTGAGGCCACTTGGTGTGCTCTCTACTACTTCCCTTTCTCATCTCTTTTTTGGATGTTTGAAAACATTCAAATACACACACAAACAATGAGGCCTCTGAAGAAAGTGTGGGAAGCTTAACAGTGTCTAGCTAAGAGCAGATGAGAACTTCTCTAGAATATGCTTATCTTGAGGAAAGCACAACTAGTTTTTCCTGGAGGTGACCGCCATTTCCAGTAGGTAAGAGCAATAGTTGCTGTATTCCCATGTAAAGCACTTACAACATGTCGTTTAGCTTGACCATTGCCAATTTACACTGAGATGACTCCATGGCAGCACCTTTGTTGAAAAAAAACCCGTTTCTGATCTCTAAAACAAACGGCACTGTTCTTCAAGTTTTGAGGATCTGTCACAAAATTTTGACTCAAACAGTTGAGTGAGTCCAAATGCACTGGATTCACCACTGCCTAGATGCCTTGATATGAGACAAGCTTTGAATATGGCAAAGTATAGACGTATCTCCTCTATGATCCCAATGAGACATATCATGTTAAGGCAGAGGCATTTGAGCCCAGGGAAAAGGTGTGTGTTTCTGTATATATTTTGCTCCATTTCAGTTTTAGATAAACTTTTAAATTATTTGCAATATCCCTTGGAAAGCCTTAGCTTTTCCTACAGCTCCTTTGTTGTTGCTGTTGCAATGACACATCAGAGAATCATAGAATGGTAGGGATTGGAAGGGACCTCTAGAAATCATCTAGTCCAACTCCCCTGCTAAAGTAGGTCCAGCTAGGTCAAGTCACACAGGAATGTGTCCAGACAGGTTTTGAAACCCTCAAGGAAAGGAGACATATATTGGTGTGAGTTTAAATCTGCAATCTAGACTCTAGTCTGTTTTCAACTCACACATTTTTAAGGTGATTTGTTGGGTAATATGGCCCATACTTCTGATTTCCCATCAAAACTAATATAGGAGGTACCATGCTATCCAATCATGATTTCCAGCTCAGAAAGTTACATCATGTCTAGCATCAGTTAATGAGACTGGATTTTATTCTAAAGGCAGGCAAATTTAAATTTGTAGCCTGCCAGCGAGAAGTTACCAAAACTTCAGACAAAGAAAAAAAAGCTTATGGTCTAAATTAATCCATAAATATGGTTAGAAGGGAAATATGAAGGTAAAAAAAGTAAAAAGAGAACTGTAAATAGAAAGTCAGAGTCTGAAAATGAACAGTCTGAGAAACAGGCTGAAAAAGCCAGTCACCAAACACAAGACTTTTTTTTTTAGTCTGAGCTACAAAAATTGTTACTGAATAGCACAGAAAGAGAACAAGGAAGTTTATTTGCTTGGAACAAGGTATATTGTTCTGGTTCAAATACATATTAACAAAAAGGTATTTTTTTAATATTCTACAATTAGAGTGCAAGTTCAGAGTTCACAAACACATCTAGATGAGTTGTGGCTGTGACATTTACAGAGGATAATCAGTAGAGTTGTTCAAAGGTCATTATATGTTTGTCATATAGATTGGGATGAAGAGTCGTCCCTCAAGTATGTGAATGAACACATCAAGCAATGTCACCATAATCAAGTCCCTCACGGGCTGTGTCTGTGTAACTGTGGAGAAGCAGTTTGCTGATCACTTTTAAGCCTCTTGCACTTCTTCCCACGTGGCTGACTCATGGCTGATATGTAGGCAGCCTGCCTGGGCTCATCTCCTGGTGGGAGAGCTGGGATTGTAAGGTTCAGTGCTCTCCATGTGGTACCAGAGCATCACTCACAGCAGGCAGAGGAGGCGACTTGGAATCAATCATATTTGCTGTTTATCCTCACATAGAATGTCTCTATTCTCTAGAAAAGTAGTATAGCCTCATTTCACGGCAGGGAAACTGCAGCATTCAGAGGGAAAATTATTTGTCCTCTGTTGTAGAGCTAAGATGGGAAGAGCAGTATCTCAAGCCTTGTGGCAGTGCTTCTGAGGCACTGAAGCCTCTGCTCAATCTAATGAAGGTGGTGGGATGGGGAAATTAAATCAACCCAAAGGAATTTCTCCCAGGAAGGACATGGGAACATGACTGAGGCTCTGGCTTGTATACCACTGTCTGATCTGCTGCCAAAGCAGGGCAGATCTGTGCTGCCTTTTCCTCATTGCTCACAGAGGAACTAGAAGTCAGCTCTGTTATTAATGGGGATTAATTTTCAGTGTGGTGAATTTATTGATGAATTTATGAGAAGTTAATTTGCACTAAGGAAGAAATCATGTCAGTTCAAATGTATTCAGTTAATTGTTGATGGCATTGGTGTGGCCATTAGATACAAAAAAGCATTGATATTAGGAGTTAGCAAGGGAATGCTTCCTGATTAGATTAGAGGCTGGAGAGAGTACTATCCCCTGGACAGTCAGATATTGAAAGAAAATTATACTCCATTAGCATGTTTTTCATAAAACATGCTAATTAATGCTAGTTAATTGACTAAGGAATGCTTTTAAAGGAAAATAGCTAGAGCCTGGGGTAGGACTCTGCCTAGTACTTCTGAGGTGGAGGCACAAATGAGGTTTTGAGCCATCTTTGCTGTATCAGCTGGGATTGCTGGGTACTTTCTGATGCTGGAACAGGGCACCAAGCCTGTTGTAACGTGTGCTGGTGCACTACTACATTCAGACAGTGTGCAAACAGCATGGGGTAAACTAGCCTAGTTCTATGCTCTCTGCCTCTCATGCAGCTCTGTGGAGAGCTGCTACCTAAGCTGTGCTTAGCAGGCATGCTGATCGTAGCAGTTTCTGAACTAGAGCTCTCTGAAGGGAGGAAGCAAAGACCTGTATTATCAGTGTCCTGAACACAGTGTATCTGTAACGCTGCAAGGCACAGCACTGTTTGTTCTCCTAAAACCTGGCACAGCCTGAACATAAACATAGGTCTTAAAAGAAACAGCATTTTGAAAAAGGCTTTTATATCTTATAGCTCATGTTTTCTGAGACCACAAGGACAGTCGGACGCCTGTGTTTTTTTGTCTGTCAAACCCTTGGCTGGGTTGGCCACTATCACATCAGTAAAAATATCTGCAGTTAAGGATTTCATGAAACATCAAATGTTAAGCTGTATTTTAAAAAATAATGTTAGAATACAGAGAGACAGATAGAGAAGGAAGGATATTTTTATTCCCTGAAACACAAAATTATTTTGGCAAATATATGTACCTTAACATAGAGTTTCTCAAGTTCGTGTTACCCATCATATGAAGGCTGCACTTAGAAAGTTTATATTTAGGAAGAGAATCCTGTCTGAATTCTCACATTCCCCTGATACCTCAACAGTTATCTTTGTTATCCTTTCTGAACTTGTAGACACAGGAGAATCAAAGACAAAGTTAACTGCCAGAGTACAGATCCTCAGTTGGCACTAATTACTCATCTCTCTTTTAATTGGGGTTGGCATTACAGAGCCAGAACACAGCTGTCTGCAAATACGAATCAAACTCAGTGCTGTTTTAGTGCATGGATCACAAGATGCCGTCTTCCTTGGGAGTCTCTGGTCAAAAGACTCCCCAAACCCAGAGTTCAGCTCTAATAACCAATGTGCCCACTACCACCCCACAGTGATTGTGTGTCGCACAGGCAGAAAAGGCAGCACAAAGGCCACGTGAAGGGAGCAAGCCCTGCAGGCAGGCTGCTTGAGGCCAAGCCATAGTCCACGTGCCATGCTGCTGTGGCTGGGCATGGACCACTGGGTCCTGCAGTGGTGCAATGCACCCAGCACCTCCTCAACTCCTTGCACTGAGTTCACTTACGGGAATGATGTTTCAAGCTCCAGGCTTGTCAGAGTATCTATTTTCTTGTTTCTCTGTACTCTGATCTGTGGTTGTTATTAATGAAATAAAAGGTGAGCCTCATTCCTTTCCCTTGCCCACACACATTAATTTAAATGCAAATCAACACGCAAAGATCAAAATTAATTACATTTTCTGTGGCAGGCTACATGGAAAATTGAAATGCACAGGAATGGCTTTTCCTTATTTTTTTTGAAAGTGGAAAGGAGAAACAATGTAGCAAAAATATTAAAATATGCATCTAAATATTTTGTGCTTGCTTGCTTTTAGTTTCTGATGCTTTTTGCTTGTCTGAATTTCCACGGTTGCTTTCATTATCAAGCTGTTTCTGAAGGAAAACTGAAAGCTTAATCTGCCAGTGGCATAAATTGACCTGTAAAAGACAAATAATATTCCATTTACCCCTAATAACAATCAATTTTCATTAAGAAAAACTATGCTGACCCTTAAGAAATTTCTCCATTATTACCCAATCAGAATATAGCTAAAGTCTGAGATTTTTGTGTTTGTTTCCAGGGAAAAAAAAAACCCAGACAGGTAGGAGAGGAGCATTCTGTTCCTCAAGGAGTTCAGGCATTTGAGTAAGGATTTCCAGTGGAAAGACAATGAGGTGAACTTGTAGTGGAGTGTGGGGGTCTCACAAGCTGAATTTCCACATCTGGGCACAGTCTCAGCAGATTAACTGCCCCCAGGAACCATCACATGGATAGGTCTATACTGTTTGCCACATCCTGTGCAAGAAAAGCTAAATCCTGACACTTTTTAAGGGAGATGCAGATGTATGCAATATCATACTCTTTGCTATAGAGATGTTAGGTATGCTGTGAAAAACCTTCCAGTCAGGCTCCATGGGGCTTCAGTGGAGGTGCCAGGATTACAGTTACATGCCTTTATGTAGGTAAAAAGGATGTTCACAGATTTTAAGCATTTAAGAAAAATGCAAACAATAAAAAGGACAGTGAAGAAGGAAGCATTTAGCCAGACTCTTAAGCTAGGGCTTACTTGCGTAAGAGTTTGTGGGAAGTATGTGCTGTTCTGCCCCTTGGCCGGACCCTGTCCTTAACATTGTTGGTCTTAGCCAGAGTCTGGAGACATCAGTTGAGGCAGCTCACTGCTTTGTCTCCCTGTGCAAACAGTGTGATTGTAGCTAGATGTATCCATGTATACAAAAGCCAGACGAAAGAAATGGATGCCTATGAGCAAATACCTCTTTTGTTCAAATTCCACATGTGTTTGTTTGTGTCCCCACAGCAACCAGACGCTAAGGTGCCTTTGTAAAACACATGGCCAGAGTTCTTCCCTGGAAAGCTTACAAATTAAACAAAAATAGTCAGTGAAAAAAAAAAATGATGAAAAAAAAGGATTTATCCCCAGGTATGGAGCCATTAAAAACAACATCCACTTCCATATCCTATTGAGATTTTACAGAACAGGATACACTGCTCTTTCCACTGACTTCCCATAAATACACAGATCTAGCTGAAGACCTTGCTCCTCTTCTTTAAATATTTTGATACATCACACTGAAAGTGCTTCTACAAGAAAAACACAGCCTAACTGAATGATCCCAGATCCAGTAAGCGCCTTCCCAAGGCCAGACCTGTGACTTAAAGACCTAACAAAAGTTGGAAGCAGCATACCATTGGTAGCCTGGGTGCTGCCAGCCCAGCTGGGCTCAGATCTCCGTATGGTGCCAGGCCAGCTGTGAGGTACCTGAAGATACCCATCTGGTGCCATCCTGGAGATATCCAGCTGATACCTGGAGGGAGTCTGACTACAGCTGGTCTCTGCGCACTAGGCCTGAAAAAAAAAAGACCCAGGTGATTGTGCTAGTATTTAAAGAGTCAAAGCAGCAAAATAGCTTGTGGTTTGTGGCCAAAGAGGGCCTTTGGAGAGGTACTAGGGACTTGCTTGCCCCAGCCTTGCTGCCAAGTGCTGCAGATTTTCACATGGGCTGGCTTTTCAGATTGCAGTACTAGTGACTGTTATTTATTCCAGTGAAGACAGGCATAGGAAGGAATAACTTCAGATACTTTGTGTCTTGGTCTTGTGGCCCAGCCTAGTTTATTATGGTTTCTTAGGTGTGCTTTGCTTAGGTGTGCTTTGTGGATGGTGCCATCATGCTGAAGAAGCATTCAAGTGCAAAATTAGCACAAGAAGTGCCACAGCCTTTTCTTACCAAAAAGCAGAAAGCATCAGCTTCAAGTAATTTCAGCATCCTGCTTTCCTGATCAGCTTTTTTTTTTTCTTTTTTTTTTTTTTTTTACTGAGCTTTTCCAGCTCAGTAAAGCAAAGGTACACAAGCTTCAGTCCAGAGCAAAGGCTGTCACTGTTAGCGTGGTGATATCTCTATCTATCCCTGTTTTCTCAGAAGTTGCAATCAAGAGAAACAACACTTATGGTTATTGTTGTATAAGGTCACGGGCATGGAAGTAGTGTATTTGTTGAGCATTTACTTGTCAAGAGAAGACTTTGGTAAATTTTCAGATAATATGTGTGTCAGTATGTTTGTCTCAAAGCCACTGTCCCACACATACAAATCTGAATCTTTCCTAGCAATCTCTTCTTATTGCTACATGGATACCAAAACTACTGTCCGGTTCATGTAGTGGAATGCATTTCAGTTGTGCTCAGATCACATAGGCAAGTGCTGTTACATTTCTCAGCTAAGGTGCAACATTTTGTCTTTATATAGGGGATACTGGTGTGGCAGTGCCCCCCAGAATTTCGTGTATTTCTGCAAATTTAAACACCATGCTGCTGCTGATTGATTATAGTAATTTTGTTGCTCACATCATCCTATTCATATCACAGCAGGTATGGCTTGTAATTATTAAGGCTATTTGTTTTTAGAGATGCATGGGTGGTGAAATACAATGAAAAGCAAACAATTTAACTGATAATAAAATTAGCTGATCATGGAAAATCAATCTGCTAATTATCTCCATGCTGTGTCCGTCAGTTCTGTTTTGCATTTCTTAGATTCCTCACTCTCCTGTGGAATAGATTTTGCAGGGCTGCATTCCAAGAAACACACTGAATTTCACAGCAAGAGGGGTCTTCATCATGATTCAACTTTTGCTGTCATATGAAAGTATAACTTCATAAATACTTTTTGACAAATAGGTATTTGGTTCTGTAATTTACTACAGAACAGGCAACACATTAAAGAATTTTTATGGAAGGTACTTTATGAAACTTAACAAAAACTAAAGTGACCCCTTCAACTTCATAACTATTGGAAATAACTCAGTACTTAGATTTCTTAGTTGTTAGATTTTCAAAACCTTTTGTGGCACACAAGTGGCAGAGCACATAATAATGTCAATTTGTATCATGTGGATAGAGAGTACCTTTGGACATTTTTAAATTGCATACAGGCTTTTAAACCTGTCCTTGATTCCTTTGATTGTCAGTTGATTAATTTACTGAAACTCTAGTATAAATGCAGTAAAAAAACCATACTGTGTGAGCAGCAGGGTCAACAGAATCTGGTTTTCTGTGCATCTTTCCACAGTAATATTGGCAGCTGGGCGTGACACTGAGGCTGTCAGGTTATCAAGCATTTCTATGGTTGTTTAATATCACTACATCCCCATTTATATCCAGTATTTATTGGTTGTTTATTTTTTGGGCATGATCAAGTTAAAGCTGACTGTTGATGTTTTAATTTTTGGTTTAAATATTAGCATGTATAACAAATAACCTATGCAAAAGTAAATATTTTTCCTTGCATCTATTTTTTAAACCATATTATTGAAAGTAAATATTGAGTTATTTTACAAGAAAATACTATCCTGTGCTGAAAAAAATATGATGCTTTAAAGGTAACAGCATTAAAATATTTTAACTCTTTTTAAAATACATTTGGAATTTTTTTTCACAAAAATTGAAACAGATTCCTGACAGAGAAGACAGAATAAAGTCTTAAGAATAAGACAGAATAAAGGCTTACGTCTCATCATGAATTGCTTAGAATTCTAGATTAAGGGACATTGTCTGAATCGTAACAGAATGAATCATAGAATTGTAGGACACTCTGGGTTGGAAGAGATATTCAAGGATCATCTAGTCCAGCCTCTCTGCCTTGGGCAAGGACATCTTTCACTTGATCAGGTTGCTCAGTGGAGAACAATGATGCTGATGTCACTTAATAGCAAGGAGTTGCATTTTGGCTGAGGAACAGGCAAAGCCTTCAGGTGCCTATGCATATGCTCTTGGAGGGTGGTGACCATATAAAAGACCATATTGAGACAAATGTCCTTCAAGAGAAGGACCGGTCAGGAGGTTACAAATACTCAAATAGGAGCTGAAAAAAAAAAAAGAAGACACTTCAGCAGCTGTCCAACTATGCTGAAAAGAAAGGAAACAAAGTTATTCTACATAAATGCCAGAAATCTAAGAAATGTGATAGAGGAACCACAATACTGGCTAAATATCAGAAAATATAATATTGGCTAAATAAACCCATGAAAGACTCACGATGGCCATTCTTATTTTCTGGTCAGTCTGTATCTGCTTTTTCAAGTCAAAACAGGTCTGGGCTATGTAATTTTTACTGCTTTGTTCCAAGTGTGAAATTCATAGTCAAAACTATAACCATAAGGGATCCGCACAGTTCTGCTGATCATGAGGTATATACAGGGACTGACAGCTACTGAGTGTCATATAGCTTAGCTCTGATGCACCATCACAATGTCAGAAAGTAAATAATAACACATGCCTGATCCTCCTCCTCCACAGGAGTTACAAGATAAACTTGAATCACCTATGCTCTTCGTTTGTCATTGATCTCTGCAGAAGGCACCAATGCAAAGTGCTAATAGGAAAATATTGGGAAGTAAACTCTACTACAAAAACTCCCATCACCCTGGAAAAGAGGAACACTCTAGCTTTAGGCTGGCAGCAGGGAGAGCTTGCCAGGTATGAGAGTGCAGAAAGACTTTTGAGTTCAGCACACATCTGCAGCTGTGTCTCTGTCTTTAGTGAGTGCTTGTTTAATCTGTCTGGGAGCATTCTTCACATGCACTTCCTGAACTCCTGTTCATGGCTGGTGAAACTAATCTGCCAGATACGACTGGCTCTAGGTATCCAAGACAAACATCAATCCCTTAATCTGACAGGCAGTAGCAAGAATTGATATAGGTGATAATTAGGGTGTTTGGCTTCTTTTCGCTATTAAAATAAAGGAGAGCTCTTCTCCTACAGGAATGATGGGAATGTGTGTGTTTGCCAGATCAAGGCTGCATTGGAATGGCTTCCCACACTGGCAAAGAGAAATCCAGAGCTGTCCTGCAGTGAGAGCTCTGGAAGACCCTGTGGAAAACAGTCACAGGGAGGAAGCAGGTAAATGGTGACAAGTAGGGCCAGGGTCCCTCTGGCTAACTGATACCAAATGATGAGCAGGAAAATCTCTGATGCCCTGGAATGTGTGGGTTTTCCTGTCCCTGAAATGGGTCTCATCAGACTTGGAGAGCAGACCAGCCAGAACTCTGAGATCTCATGAGGAATGAAATGGGCTGACCTTTCACTCCAGAAACCAATGCTGTTTTTTTCATGACCTTGGGCAGCTAAGACTTGGAAATAGCCTTGCTAAAATCTGCTGCCAGTAAGGTTGAAAGCAGGAAACTTTCACATTCAGACTAAACTCAACGTACTTAGAAACAGAGATGTGCCTGGACTTTGTCCCCCACTCCATTTGCACAGTGTTTCCACTTGATATTAGCTAGTGCTCCCCCTCATGAATAGTAAAAGCTGGAAAGGAACATCCCTCCAGCTAATTCCATGTGCCTCCAACAAAATGCACACAGAACCTCAAGGGTAGTCTGGAAACCAGAGACACTGTGATGTGATAACAAGGTCACTGCAGACAAGCAGCAGCAAAGGCATACTTCAATCTATCTCAATCTTTGAGTATGTTTGAACATAATGTTGTACTGAGTCTAAAGGACTGAAAATGTGGGATGATGTGCTTAAGCACAACCTCTGTTTGCCCTTGTGAAGATTATGAGTCATACCTAAACGTGCATTGCCATAGGATGAGGTAAATTGGCTTTCATCAAAACATACTGAAATATGAGGGAGGCCTGGCTGGGGGAAAGAGTCCAATTTAACACAAGTACATTGCATTTCAGGCTCCCAAATAACTATTGATATCTGCTGTCCTGGAGCAAATCATATCTTACTTGACAAGGCAGACAGCTGCTCTTTCTCTACCTTCCTTTTGTTATCTTTAATGGCTGTGGATTGTTGTGATACCCTGAAAAAAATGTTTGCAACTTACTTGATGGATGTCTCACCTCCTGCTATTAGCCCTGGTTCATGGGTTCATCTAATGCCTGTTCTTGCCTATAAAACTTGAACCTTGCTTTTGAAATGCATGTGCTGAGTGCTACTACACAGTGGGTGCAGAGCACACTTTATAGCTCCCCTTTCCCTCCAGATGGCAGCCAGTGGGGTAAACAAGCTCTCCCAACCATCCTGAAATACATTTGAGGTAGAAGGAACTTCTGGAGCTCATCTGCTCTGCTCAGAGCAGGACCAGCTCTCAAGTCCTATCAGATTGCTCAGGGGCTTCTCCAGATAAGGTCCAACAATCTCCAGAGAAGGAGGTTCTGAAGTTTCTCGGGGCAAACATTCATGTTTCAGCACAGTCATTGTGAAGAATTTATTTAGATTTTTTTGAGGTATAAGAATACTGGTATCTTAAATACAGGAAAACTAACAGTTGTATGATAGGTCTATAGGAAAACACAGCTATATTTGACCAACTTCACCTAGACTTGGAATTGAAAACGCAAAGAAAATCTCCTGTAGGCTGCCAAGATGTGTCAAAGGAAATAAAGACAAATGCAGTACAAATGTCTGGCGGTGGTGATATTGCAGTTGTTCCTCTGCATTCCCCTCCCCCTGAATCCCAGTCAACACCATGGGCTGCTCTAGGCCAGTCCTAAAATATCTCAGGTCAATCTTAACTTTCAACAGCAAAATGAAGTATATACATGAGTTAAGGAAAATATTCTTGTGATGGAAAGGAGGGGTGCTTGCATTGTCCATTCAGTCAGCACAGCTGCAGGGGCACAGCCTCCTACATACAGGTACTACAAATGTCTGGACAAGTTAACAATTTGAACAGCTGTGATACCTTCCGCAGTCTTTGTGTAGCAATTATCTTCTTGTCTTATCCTGACACTGAGAGAAACAAATGCAACTGGAAACCTATACCTGTTTGAACAAACTGACAGGTCTCTGTCCCAAATCATCACAGGCCAACTGCTATTGTTCATCCATGAGAAATGTTTAGAGTATTAAAAATCTGCTTCTAGTGAACATCTTTAAGTTGGTATCATGGAAGTCATGTCAGTCAAGTCACCCAGTATTGACTACCCGAATGCCTCTGCTTTTTGTGGTTTTATTTGCTTGATCAATCCTTGATTAAGAACTAGTGATAGCTGCACATCCCGAGCTGGTTTTTATAGTCTTAAATGGGAAAATTCCAGCCCTTCAGACAGACTGTACAACAAGAAGCATTTTGGAGGCAGGAACAAGATATTTGGCATGCATATGCCAACTTTTCATGTGCCGATGGAGTGTTCAGCATTGAGACTGATCCTTCCAATGCTCAAGAGAGGAGAAGAGATCTCTGCTCCTAGCTGTCTTACATTCATTTTGCATAACTGAGACTGAAAGAGAGGATTTATTTTATAATTTTACATTTGTAGCTATAACGGCTTTAACAGACATGCTTTGTGATTTGAACAGGTCCCCAGTGGTACCCTTCCCGTGTTGGCCTGCAACTAGAACGCAGTAAGTGTTCATATAGTTGGATACAGACGCCTTACATATTACACCAATTCTCTGGCAAGTTGTCTTCCTAGCAGTATTGCTCTCTCTAAACATGTTATTGGGTGAATTGTTAACTTTTTTTCATTAATTGATACCAATGATTAACATTAACTTTCTCATTAATAAAGGAATATAATGTTTTCATAAGCACTGAATAAAACTGATTCAGAATACTGTGGATGGTCAAATAATGAAGAAAAGGCAGTCTAAAAACTATTCACGTACTTCACTCACTGTTTTAACCCTTGCTCACAGCCTCATTAGAGAATGCAGTTTTTTTTTTTTTTTTTTATGCCTGTACACCAGCACTTGATGGACATGGAGCAGGAGATGAAGTTGCCATGGGTTGTATGGCATTTGATCTGTGGACATGTAGCATTGCAGAGCCCTAGAAAATGAGGACTCAGCACCTGGTGGAATTTATCACCTTTACTCACTTAAACAGTCAACAAACATATATTCAAAGGGAGACGCAATACATAAGGTGGAAAAGAGAAAAGAATTATTGTAGCCTTGACAACACCCCAGGACAGCAGTTTTGAGTTTCCTAATATCCAGGTCACTGACTAAAAAAAACAGAGAACCAGATATTGCCATTTTATGTCTTTGCCGGTACATTCTAAGACCATCAGGACTGGAAGCGTTCAATTCATACCAGCCCAGGCAGAGCTCAACGCACTCTAATTGCTCTCTCTCATAGAGAGCAGCTCCACCTCCTTACCTTGCTTGCCTGTCTTTCCTAAACAAAACATAGCCATCCATGGCTCTGCTCCAGTCATGTGAGCTGTCCCATCACATCTCAGTAACTGCAATGAGGTCATGGCCCTGCATCCTCACCCAAATCTTCAGTTCCTCCTGCTTATTCCCCAGGCTGTGTGCATTGGTGTACAGGCAATACAGGGGCTTACTCGAGCAGACAGGTTTCCCTGGATATGTGCAAGAGGATCCTCTCTCATTTGACACTATCATTGTGGTCAACCTTCTGCTTCTCATCTTGGTGTGGGGCTGAAGAGCATCATCATTGCATTTCCTGCTTTGACCTGTTTCCCTGTTAGATGGGATGGCAAATACTTTGCCATTCTGCCTCCCGAGTCTTTTAAAGTCCTCTTGAGGTTGGCCAGCCCATTCCCAAAGGTACCAGTTCCCTTGTGAGACAGATGTATTCCATTCTGCCCTACCAAATTGCAGTCATTGAAGAGGATAAAAAATGAAACCTTCTTGTCAGCATCAAACTCTAAGCCAGGAGTTAACTTGCATGATTCTTCTATTATTGACTACATCCCTTTTCTCTGATAAGCAGAATGGATGAGAAGATAACTTGAGGCCCCCTATCTTTCACTTATTTCCCCAAGGTCTTATAATCCTCCTTGATTGTGGTAATGTTATGACTCTCAGAATACTGTAAAAAGCAATATAATTCTCAGACACACCTGATCTCCCTAGATCAGACAGCTTACAAAGAAGTCTTAGACTATGGGCCCAAAAAGTTGTGTTCATCATGACTGTGCCAACGATAGTAAAATAGCCTGAGAATGCAAATGCTTCAGCAAAAGATAGGAGTGAGGAAGATACTGCATGAAATCGACTTTCCTTTTAGTCTTGCAAGACAGAACAAAAAGTACTCTATGAAATTGTCTGTGTGATTGCATGGCATATCTCTAATGGTCTAGATTAACAGAGATAGCATCCATCGTTACAATTGCTATGCATTGCTGCCCATTGCAGACTAATGCTCTTGTTAAAATGAGAGCAGTTCTCACAGATGCTAACCTGGAGAATAAGTACTAAGTCACCAAAATAAATCAGAATAGAAGACAGACCTACACCTTGACCATTATCAGGGCAGCCTACGAATTATACAAAGCCTCTGAGAGGGTGCCTATTGTTCATGCCATCTTCTCTTTCCTTTCTGTCATTGCAGATGGGCCCTATTTGAAGGATTCCATTAACATTCAAAGCCTTGCTGTTTCCTCCATCATTACATTGTATTTTACAGACCTAGGTCAGCAGGTCAGTTGGACCACAGTAAGTATGTCCTTGTAACAATCAACAGGATATATCTTAATGCACAATGTGTTTTAGCATAAAATTACTCTCATTTCCTCAGCTTGTCCTTCCCTATATTAAATGGGGTAACTGTTTTATCAGTAGTCAAACCAGAATTAAATGTATAGTGAGCCAAGTTATCAGTGTGCTAACTCTGACATCCAATTAAAGATTAGAAAGTGGACATAACAATATTGCCTAAGGGAAAAAAAGAAATCAATTTTTTAAAAATAGTTTTAGCTTATCTAGGGTTTATATGCCTATGTAAGACCTGTAGCCAAATACATTAATTTGCTGCAAGACTCCTGAGCTTTGAAATTAGAAGGATATTAAAAAGGGAAAAAAAAAAAAAAAAAAAGCTTTCTGGTAGTCCTGTTACTAATGCAAGAAAATTATTGGATGGGAATGTATTACTCTTTACCTGAAGAACAGTTGTGAATGAATGCTGAGGCCAAGGATTTCAGGCAGAGGATCCCCAACCAGGCTCAGGAGTAAAAAACTTCAGAATTTCTTTGTAAAACTTCTCAATGAACAATACCTGTATTGTACTGTAGCTAGAACCCTGATCTGTTTTCACTTCTGATCTCAGTTTGACTATAGTTTGAATCTTGTAACCAGATGTTGTAAAGTCAGGGTGGTGGGAGAGAGGCAACTTGTTCCATTCAGAGTTGTGGGGAGCTCTAACTTTAAAGGCTCATCTGTACAAGGAGGGATGTGAAAGAATCAATTCTTTCAAAATTCAAAGACAGAAGACAGCAGAAGAGTTTGAAAGGATGGTGAAGGAATGAATGGGCCATTAAGAGACTTTTCTAGTATTTTGCAGCAGACATAAGTGGTGGAGCTGAAAGTAATGTCACTAACAGACCAGTTTAGTTTATTTATGTAGTTTGTATATACTGCACTAGCTGGAGTAACACACATCTGTATATTGGGTAACAAAGTACATCTGTACACTGAATAACAAGATTACCAATTTCTGCAGTGAGAAACATGAATAAGGCAGAACTACAGTTTCTGAAAGCCATAAAAGCCATGATGAGACTATTCATAGCAATGGAAAAAAACCCATCAATTTCTTGCAATTTCTTTAATGAAGCAAGTGAGTTTTTTGAAAACTGGCATCATGAATGTGGGACAAATTATTAGATTTTCACCTCATTTAGCCCACAGATCCCACCTTGTCCACACAGACTGACCACATGACTCACTGAAAAGCCACTGTCCTTCCTTGGCTGTACCTATCTTGATGGCGTGTGCGAGTGTTAGGTCTTCAAATAGCTTGCAGATGATAGTACCGTTTCCTCTCTCCAGTTGGCCAGTATGGGCTAGGAAGCATTACTACCTGACAGTTAGAATTGACATGCTATTTTGCAACTCCTCATCAATTAACAAGTAAACTCAAGGTGGATGTTACTGCCAGAACTGCCCTTGACTTTAGGAAGAGTCAGCTTCTGGATCAGCACTGTAAGGTCACATAAAACCATCTCACCTGCTCAAGCTCATGTATTTCTGTCTCTCTGGGGAAGCAGCATAAACTCTGCTAAGTTTTATCCCCTATGAACATGACCTACATCTATGCTTACCAGTTCAAACAACAGGACCCAAATCCCCAGGTGGTGACAAGCAGTTTACTTCAGGGCAGTCAGAGCAGTTCACACTGCGTGTCCTATCCATTTCAGTAAAATTCTGTGAGTTTACCATGGCTGAGGCTATACTCCACTGATTCCCATAACGATTACTGAGGAAATACTGTTTGATGTTACTTGGTGTCCTGTTCCCTCCCCAACCCATCACACCATCTCTCAACTGAGAAATTTCCTTGCAAAGCAAAACTGTGAGTAGTGCAGCCTCCTGTTTGATACAACTAACTAATCTGCAAGAACCTTATTTATTCTCTCTTCTCCTGGTGGTTTATGTAGCCTAAGACAGCAACATAACTAAAGTTTAACATCTCATTATAAATAGTACAGTTATGACTAGGCATTGACATTGCAGGCAGTGGCATTTTTTTATGATTTAATCTGTGTGTTCAGAATGTTGGCTCCATGAGTTTCTGAATATTCATCTTATCCCATTCTGTTTCATATTCAAAATTGTCTCTTCTTAGCAAGAGAAATCTTCTTCCTATCCACATCATTTATACAGTCAAAAGATTTTTATATTAAAGTCTATAGCAATACAGCAAAAAGTTCAAAGAATATTGTATTCCAACAACAGCAATTAAGAATGCATTTGTACACAGGATGTATAGTTTTACTGCCTTTTTTACTGTGCTTAGAGCTCCCATTCTCCCATTCCCCTTGATGCTCTATCAAATTTATGCACAGTGAGGGATGCTTCTGATTTAAAGGGTTGACATTTAAATAAACAGGGCACAGAATAAAAATATTCTTGTCAGCAAAATGATAGCTGAGTTATAAAGGGCCACGTTCAGGTCTGGACTCCAAAAATAGACACAGAAGCACATGAAGATATGTTGATGATCTAGAGGTTGATGGGCATGGATTTGTCTAGGGGAAAACTAAGTACAGTGGTGGGTCTTCTAGGTCTTTGTCACCTCACTGGAGGTCAGACTTGAGATACCCACTTCAGGATCAAGAACACTAAAATCTCCAGTGCCAGGGATTTACAATGACTTGTGTTTTTTAAAGGGAGAAAGTCATACCTATCTCAACCTCCTGGTAGCAGTACAACTTCCAAGCATGTTGTAAAATAAAAGACAGTGCTGCTTGTTCCCAAACATTTTGAGTCTCTACGTCTGGAAGTGTATTTCTGAATCAAGAAACCTCAAGCTCCCTTTTGGAGCATGCACAGTGTCTGATTTACAGTCCTTATCTCACTCCATCTTGGTGTCTCAAGAGTCTGTTGTCTCCTATAGTCTACTCCATCTCTCTGCCACTTTGTAGAAAAGATGTTTCTTTCTTATCTTCAGCCTTCTTAAAAATTGGTTGCACAGCGACTGAAATATTTTTAGTGTTTTGTGCTGTGAAAGGCCAGACATCCCCTGGGCTCAGGTTTTACCACAGTTCTGAGATTGGTTGACAAGATTTCATCAGATTCCAGAGGCTGGGTTGCTCTGATGGACAAGGGAGGACAAACTGGGGTGAAGGATTTGGATTTGCATTTCTTCTCCACTTGAGCAATTACTTGTCAATCTCTTTGGAGAATGAGGCTCTTTTCTGGGATAATGTGAGTAGAAATCCAACCTCAGATGGCTGTTTTATGAGAAAGGGGGCCCTCAAGACTCATTTCCAGAAAGCAATTCAGGGAGAAAACAAAACCTGTTTCTTAGTATGGTGGATTTTGTTAGAACTCTCTTTCTACTCTGTCTTCTTTCCTATAAACCAATCATTGTCTGAAACACATAAATTTACTTCTGGACAAGATTTACCAATTCCTTTAACCTACCTGGAGGGGACAGCTGAGGTTTGCTGACTGATGCTGCAGAGATACTAATGGGTATCGGAGCTTACAGATCCTCTTTATACATCCTGCAAAGATTGCATCCCCAGGGGTGTTTGAAATTCCCACCAGTGAAAAGATGGGTTTTATTTTTAATGTCTGTCCGATTTTAGGGCCTAAGCATGTTTTACAGAGATGTCTTTTTACATATTGCAATGTGGCTTGTGACTTTTGGAAATATGGCTGACATTTTACCACTAAGAATGCATAGTGATGCTGCAGTCAAAAAGAAAAAGAAAACCATTCATCCTGCTCAATTTTAGACTTCTGTTACAGCTTTTCTCATTTGAGCAGTGATTGCAATTTCTGATTTATCAGCTTCTGTTGTCTACTTGCTTCCAGGCAGGCTACCAGAAGGATCAAAATAGAACTGAAAAAACAGCATAGAACTGTGAAAAATATATTTTACTTCCAAGCCTGTGGATTTCATAAGACTAACCCTGAAACACAGTACTTCAGTAAATATTTTTTGTAACTGTGATTTAAAATTAGGAATTGCTTAAATACTTTGACTCCTGAGATCCTTAAAATTACTGAGGCTGGCAGCAAAGCTGCTTTATTTCAAATTTTCCAGTAACAAAAATACTTTGCTTAATTTAGAAATGTAGGGACTGATACTTATTTAAACCTGAGAACATCTTTGAAATCTGAAAATTCATGCTTTTCCTAATTGGTCTGTTCCCTTCTGGCTGGCAAGCAAGAGTTAGACGTTGTGGAAAACAAAGAAGCCAAGAGATCTATGTTTGAAGCTTTATGGTTATGTAAAGCAGGGAAGTGCATGCTGTACTGAACAGCAAGATGTGTCTGTTATCTCAGCAGGAAGGCAACGTTTCAGTCTGCATGCACCGTAGTGCACATGTACTGAAGTTGTTCTGTCCTGTGGTCATGTGGTGAATTGGGGAGGAACAGTTTGCTCTGATCAGCTGACAGAGCTCATTGAGTTGGTCCTGTAAGTGTGGAGCAATCCCGTGATGTCTGTGGAATGAGTGGGATATGGAGCAATTTATGAGTATTGATGGGTTTGAAAAAGAGGCAGCCAAACTGCTACAGACTCATTTTCTCCACTTCCTGTGTACTTAGATCAGCTTTGGTCAACTTATTTTGCCTAATTTGAGAAGAAGAGGCTTCAATAAAGGTTTATAACCTCTCAATAGGTTGTAGAAGTACAGGAAATTAGAAGAACAAAGACAGCATCTGAGGAATCTGAAGGAGGGAGAGGGCTGAGAGTCCCTGAAAACTAGTGGATACATGTGAAGAAGATAAATATAAGAAAACTCATTGATCATTGCTTAGGAAGGAACTTGAGATCAATGCAAGATAGAGATACGAGGATCTGTAGGATATATCATTGGAGAATATCAGAGTTTATTTCTCCGTGTATACATATCAGAGAATGCATATTTTATGGTCAATTCAAACAGTTAATTATGGGACAGGACCCTACATTTGATTAATAGTTTCAGAGAATTGTGAGTACCTGGAAAACTTATCAGCTGCATCAAATAAACTGTACATGTGATCCTGTGTAAATCTGTGGTTGGCTTAAGAACTGCTACAACAAAGTGCCAAAAAAGAGAAATCTCCAAATGTTTTTTCATTGCTAAACCTCTTGGATCATAGAAGATGACATCCAGAAAAAACAGAAGTCACCATTTCCTCTACAGCGTCTTTCCCAACTACAATTACTTGTTAATGTAAAGCACCTCCATTTTCCAGCTATCACTTTGTACTTGGTAGAGGTGTCTGCTTGAACACACAGTGAGTGTTGCTCTACCTTGGTACAGTTGGCTAAGTCCTGAGCTGATCCCAGTCAAATGCTATAAGCTTTCAGAATATTGTAACCTTTCACAAAGGCAAACTACATACACAAGATTGGTCTTATTTTTCATTTAATGAAGTCTAATAATTTTCAACCTCTAGGGTTATCAGGAGAGAACAGCTTATATTTGCCTGATTTCTTGCCATGGTTTTACATTGTTTGTGCCTTTCTTTGGGCCATATATATTTCTGGCTCTTTGTTAGTGCCCAGTAACAGCATGAAGCCAATTGATAAGGGGAGAACTTTGAAACTGCCCAGCTGACTGATTAGAGTTCCTCAGAGCTGCTTCTAGGAAGGCAAAGAGTGTTGCAATAATTTCTCTTAGCCTCAGCAACAAACACCACAAGCTCATGATGAACCATGCCAGTGTGTCTTCAGGTGCCAAAGGGAGTGAGACACCTACTAAGAAATTTAATTCTAGAGGTCTGCTGCCTCCCTGGAGCTCAGGTTACAGATGTTGCCAGAAACCTCCCTGGTCTGTTGCAGCCAAATGACTACCACCCGCTGTTGGTAATGCAGGTTGGTACTGACCAGGTTATGGAAAGGAGTACAAAAGCTTTAAAAAGGACTTCAGGGCACTGGGGAGAATGCTAGATGGATTGGGAGCACAAGTAATGTTCTCCTCTGTCCCTCTCATGGCAGGGAGAAATACTGAACCAATAAGGAAAGCACAACTGATTAACAGGTGGCTGAGAGACTGGTGCCATCAACACAACTTTGGGTTTTTTGACCATGGTGGAATTTTCACAATGCCAGGTCTGGTAACAGGCAGAGTTCATTTGCCTTAAAATGGGAGAAAAATCCTTGTGAATGAGTTAGTAGGGCTCATAGAAAGGGCTTTAAACTAATTTTTAAGGGGGAAGGGGATAAAACCAGGCCTCCAAGAGCTGAGCCTCAGAGTGACAAGCCAGTTCCAGGGGTGAATCCTACATGACCGGCTTCCTTCTTGCAGTGACTCTATACCAATGCTCATGGCATGGGGAATAAACAGGAGGAGCTGGAAGTCTGAATACAGGCAAGGGGCTATGATCTGGTAGCTATTGCAGAGACGTGATGGGACAGCTCACATGACTGGATTGTGGTCATGGATGGCTTTATCCTTTTTAGGAAAGACAGGACAGCAAGGCGAGGTGGTGGAGTTGCTCTTTACATGAAAGAGCAGCTGGAATGTACTGAATTCTGTCCCGGTGAGGATGAGGGGCAAGTTGAGAGTTTGTGGGTTAGATTTAAGGGTGAGGCTAGCATGTGTGTCACAGTTGTGGGTGTTTATTATAGGCCACCTGATCAGGCTGGGGAAGCTACTTTCTACAGGCAGCTGGAAGCAGCCTCAAAATCACAGGCTCTGGTTCTCATGGGAGAGTTCAACTACCCAGACATCTGCTGGAAGGCCTATATGACTAGCCACTTACAGGAGGCTTCTTCAGTGCATCAATGATAACTTCTTGATGCAAATGGTGGCTATGCCAACTAGCAGAGGAGCACTATTGGATCACGTCCTCACAAACAAGCAGCATCTGTTTGAAGGGGTAGAGGCTGAGGGCAACCTTAGTAATTGCTAGAGGACATCTCATGGGACAGGGTATTAGAAGAGAAGGGGTCCAAGATAATTGGTCTCTGTTCAAAGATCACTTTCTCCAGGCTCAGTATCAGAGCATCTCAGTATGTAGGAAATCAAGCAAGGGAGCCAGAAGACCCACATGGTTAAATAGGGAACTGTTGGGCAAACTCCAGTAGAAGAAGAGAGTCTATAGACCATGAAAGGACGGGATGGCCACTTGGGATGAGTATAAGACTGTCAGCAGAGGATGTAGGGAGGCATCTATGAAAGCTAAAGCCTTGTTGGAATTGTACTTTGCAAGGGAGGACAAGGACGAACAAGGGCTTCTTCAAATACATTGCAGATAAACTATCACTAGAGGCAGTGTAGGCCCACTATTGTATGAGGTGGGTTGCCTGGTGACAGAGGATAGAGACAAGACGGAGTTACTGAATGCCTTCTTTGCCTCTGTCTATGCTACTGGAGATTGTCCTCAGAAGCCCCAGATTCCAGAGGAAGGCAGGTTAAAGGAGGATTTTTGTTTGATTGCTGAGGACTGGGTTAAGGATCAATTGAGCAATCTGGATGTACATAAATCCATGGGCCCCAATGGGATGCACCTGTGGGTACTGAGAGAGCTGGTGGAAGTCATTGCTAGACGACTCTCCATCATCTTCAGTAAGTCATGCAGAACAGGAGAGGTATCTAAGGACTAGAGGAAAGCAAATGTCACTCAGTCTTCAAGGAGGAGGAGCTGGGTAACTACAGACTGCTTAGTCTCACCTCCATCCCTGGAAAGGTGATGAAACAACTTATTCTGGGTGCTGTCTCCAGGCATTTAAAGGACAAGAGGGTCATTAGGAGCAGGCAACATGGCTTNAATTAGATGTATTGTGCTCAGTAGGTTGAGGGAGGTTCTTCTCCCCCTCTACTCTGCCCTCATGAGACTGCATCTGGAATATTGTACTCAGTTCTGGGCCCCTCAGTTCAAGAAGGACAGGGAGGTGCTGGAGAGAGTTCAGTGCAGGCCCACCAAGATGACTGAGTGGAGCATTTCCCTTATGATGAAAGGCTGAGGGAGCTGGGGCTCTTTAGCTTGGGGGAGAGTGAGGAGTGATCTCATTAATGTTTACGAATATGTAAAAAGTGTGTGTCAGGAGGATGGAGTGAGGCTCTTCTCAATGATGTCCAATGTTAGGACATGGGGCAATGGGTATAAGCTGAAACATAAGAGGTTACAAAGAAATACAAGGAGTAATTTCTTCACTGTGAGGGTGACAGAGCACTGGAACAGGTTGCCCAGATGGGTTGTTGAGTCTCCTTCTCTGGAGACATTCAAAACCTAGCTGGACAAGTTCCTGTGTAACTTACTCTAGGTGATCCTACTGTGGCAGGGCGGTTGGACTAGATATCTATTGAGGTACCTTCCAATCCTTAAGATTTTGTGATCTGTGATTCTGAGTGAATGTTTTCATTGCTGTTGAGCACAGTACAGGCTGAAGAACTTATGCATAAGTGTTTATAGTAATACCTTCGAGGTTTTACTGTTTCAAGTGCAAAAAGAAGGCAGAGGGAATTCAGTAAGCATGCATACCACAAGCTGTTAATTTCAGTTACATACAGCTTTATGCTTAAAACCTTTCTGGTACTTACTTGAGGAACAAATAGCTTCTTGATGTACTGCTAAGTGTAGACCCTTTTCTATTTGTATTCAGACTAACTAGGGAAGTTGATAATTTGCCAGTTGACACAAATTGAGTTTTAGTCCCTCTGGAATGTGTAAGCCTGGCAAAATTATTTTGTGTGTGGGATTTTTGCTCAACTCTATACTAGAGGCAAAGAGAGCACAAAGTGGAGAGTGAGCCAGAGAGTGAACCAGTGTTTGAGAGGACCAGGTGCCCTTTCGTTGTTCTTTGCCCACCTTGTCTACTGACCTCAAAAAGTCACTCAATTTCTCTGTATTTCAGTTTCCAGATCTGTGGCAAGAAAATGACTGTCTTCCTCTTTGCAAAGTGCTTTGAGGTTTCTAAATGAAAAGCAGTGTGGAAGAGTTAATTGAGGTCATTAGTAATAGCCAGGTGTTAAAAAGCCCTATTTCATTTCCATATCTACATAGCAGACAACACATAGACATTTTAAAAGACACATTATGTGCCAGATTTAAAAAAACAAAACAAAACTTCCAAACCCTGAAAGATTTGACAGCAAATCTGAATGTGCATTGGTGTCTGGTTACAAACAGAATTTGAGTGCTTCACTGAATAAGTGCAGGTACAAGCATATATAATGTGTATACATGTGTGTATATAAGAACAGCACTTGCTAATTTGCAATATTTTTCCATTTTAAGTAAGAAACACGCAAAGGCTTGTGCTCTTAGGAAAGAACCTTGACCAGAGTAGGAAGTTGGTCTGATGTTAAATTAGTGATATCAGACAAGAAACAGAAAGAAGCTGGGATTTCCCCTCTCTTTCCCCACAGAGGGAGCACAGGCCTGGTTTGGGGTCAAACAGCGTCCATCATGGTTCACTCTCCAGCTCCTGAAGCTGGCCTGAGTCAGCTACAATTTGCCTATAAAATCCTACTGCAAGTCCATCTCCATCTCTGGTACTTGCAGTAAATGTTGAGCTGCAGGCAGAAATACTCTTAGGCACCGAGACACTGCAAAATCTGCTCAGACAAGGGAATTTTCAGGTGCCCCTGCGGGCACTATTTAAGTTTTGTAGGATGGATTAGCCAGCTCCATGAGAACTGGAACAAAAGTCATTGAATATTCAAGCAGACCTTAAGAACTATACTACCTGATGCAAAGCTGCTGCTGCTGCTGAGGATTTTCATAAACACAAAACCACAAAAATTTTAAAAAGGTGAAGATTTAGAGATGCTGCTAAAATTACACCATTATCATCCCCAGGTAACTATATGGCCTGTAATGAGATACCAAAGCATAAAAAGTAGAAATTAGTCCAGAAATTAATAGTGTTTCTTAATGATCAGCAACTCAAGAGTTCTTAGGGCTGGGATTATAAAAGGAGCCTAAGGTAGTTAGAAAAAAAGTTTAATGTGATTTGGGGACTTGGCGTGGGTTTAACTACCTGTTTCTATTGGCTTTTTCACAAATTCCAGTTGTACTCTGTACACTTACAGTAATTGTCTGTCTGATATCAGTAGATCCTCTTCTTTATGCCTTAGGTACTGTCTCAGTCTCAATCTGGCTTAGACCTGCCACTAGTGCCTTTGTCTCACATTTATCAGAGAAACTAGGCTCTGTCCACCAGATAATTTATATACTGCAGCTGCTTCTTCATCAAAGTTACTCAGGACATACTTGAATTATTTTGTACCTCTTACAGTGCTGAGAGCTTCAGACAATGACCCAAAGTCACTGTTTTGGCTGCTTCAGGTGTTATCCTCATACCATGTCCTCCACTTTCCCTGCTTGAACGTGAACATTCCATTGGCAGTGGAAGAGAAAACCTCACAATCCACACTGATGAACTGTGAAACTGCCCCTACATGGCATGGAAAAGCTGTAGGAAGAGGCCAGTATGGCCAAGGCTGCATGGCCTTTCCTCAGTTCTGCTCTGCAGCTTGTCATATATGAGATAACGTGAGCCTATGCCAAAAGACAACATAATACAAGATAGGGTGTGTTGTGTGGGAATACAAAAAGGGCATTTCAAAAACATTGCAGAGAGGAATTAGCCGACATCCTCATATGAAGATTGCTAATCCATGGGTTGGTTGTTTGTAAACACTCTCTTGGACTGTTTTTTTCAGACTCCCTCTGCTCCACTCTCTGTTTATAGCTTCCTTTTGTCCTTTTGTGCTTTTTCTCAAGTAGAACACATGGTAGTATTAACTCACATCAAAAACCTTTCCATTCCCTGTAGCAGACAGGTTGATACATTGTCAGGCACTATGTCAGCTGCCCCTAGTAGCCAGAAAATTTTTTGCCTCACCTTTCCTCAAATAATTTTAAAAACTGGGATTGTAATTCCTGACCTGGTTGTTACTCAGTTCAGCAAGGTGTTACTGACATATCATCTGAACAGAGATAAAAGAAGCAGGTACTGGCTTATGCAAGATGAAGTGCCTTGCTAGTCTGCTAATTAGCTGTCTTCCACTGTTATCCCATTCATCTCATAATCTCTTGAATGATGGAGACTCCTATCTTAGCTCCTTTTTTACATACTTCAGATCTCAGTTTTGTAGTTTATGTAGTAGAAGTTTCTGGTTTAGGTATTGCTGAATCAGGTCTCCAAGGACATAATAAGTGAGACGTTTAAAGAAGGTCGAGTTTACCACTTTGTATGGACCTCATGCCTGGGAGAGGTTTGATTCAAGAACAGCACTGTCTCTATGTCACTGAGAATATGAGGTACGTAGAGTATGTAATGGCAGACACTGGAGAGGAGAGAAGGAAGGTAAGAGAACTGAATGCTGTGCAAGGTATGAAACAGAGTGTATAGATATGGAAAAGGGGGGCAATTTCCTGTTTTCTTTCTTCAGAGTGCTGATGAGCTCAACAGCTACATTCTGCTCAGCTATGCACATTGCACTAGAGATCTGCACTAGAGTTCCTTTGACAAAATATCTCTGTTTATTATGGACCACCATATTTGGCTACACCAAATACATCAATATAACCTAAGCAGGCCCTAAGATGGTAAAGTAATTTTGTTTGAAATATTGGATTTTTTTTTTTTTTGCAGTTCTACAAAAGAAAAATGCTCTGTGTTTTAAAGAATTGCCAGGAAGGAGGAGAGGAGGTGTTTTTTTTACAAAATGCCACTTCTTTTGCCCAGAAGCTACAAGCTATTACATTACTAATTACAGGGTTTTGCTTAAAATTTGATTATTATATTTGGAGGATATGCCAGCAGGAACTAGTATCTTAGTAGGTGTTCTATAAATTTTATAAATTTTTGAGCATCTGTAGAAGTGATATGTTGAAATGATCCTTAACACAAGTAATAACTCCCCAAGCTCATCAACATAATCAACTGTAGGATGAGTATGAAGATACTAGGTAGGCTTAATTGCATACATTCTTTGAGAATCAATAGTGAAAGAAAGGTGGTTGTTTTCTATTGCCAATGGTTACTGGTAGTAATTTTGTGGTAATTTAAGACTATTTCCCCTTATACCTGATAGAACTCATTAGATTTTTAGCAGAATTTCTCTGCCTGCCTTTCTGGTACTCACTTTTCATTTCCAATGAATTTAAATCAGTGGGCTGGGGAGGGCGAACGGAGGTTGCAGCATGGGAGATGATACAGAATGAAACAAATTGAAACTTACCCAAAAAGTAAAAAAAAACCCACTCACAAAACACTACAGCAAATTGAACCTCTGCAACAGAATGCTGCTATCTTAACTATGTTCCAGCAGTGTGATGCAGTTATGACAAAGGCAAATACAGTCCTGTCTGCCAGACAATATCTACTCTGATTGCAAATTTCACAGCTGACCCTGGACTGCCTGCCCCAGCATGGGTCATTAATGCTTTATGTCAGGTATGACTGACACACCGATAAGACAGGAGTTTGTCCCCAGCCTGTAAGGCATCTTGAGCATGCTCATGCTGCTAACCCAACCCAAGAGCTGCTGTGGATGCTCTTAGCTGCTTCTCTGATAGGAGGCTCTGCATCCCACCTCCCACATCAAAACAACTTCCTCACCCAGTTATGAGGAAGATTCAGGTGTCATGTGCCTGGTAGCTTTTGCTGTGAAAAAGAGACTGGCCTTTTTTTTTTTTTTTTTTTTTTTTTTGACTAACTCCTAAAACTTCTCTTCTGCTTTCAGCATCTGAAATCAGCCAAGGAGAAAGGGGAGGATACTTGATGCAGTGACGTGTAACCACAACTTGGTGCTTAGTCTTGCCAAAGTTTTCTAGTCAGCTTTGTAATATGCTCATGCCAGATGATAAAAGCTGTCAGTTATGGGTGTGTTTTGTGGTGCAGCACGTGTCTGAGAGGAAAAGCCACACTGAAAAAAGCAGCTCATTCCAAGATCATAAATTGACCTGCGCAGGCCATACTATCTGCATCAGTCTCCTGCATCACTATTATCTATATTTAGTGAGACTGACTTTTACAGTGTTTGCAGTGACTAACATTGTAGGCTCACAGCTACAAATAGACACACACAGCTACTGTTAGGACAAGACTCTAATACCATGGCTGTGGTGTGTTCCACAACAATGTGGGCTCTTACACAGTCCTTGATTAAAGGTATTTATGAACACATGTTGGATCATTCTTGGGATCATGTAGAGTCTAGATGTTGCACAGAAATTATAGTATCATGTGGAACAAAAGAGAATTAGACATTGCCCTGGTAGAGAACACTTAAGTCTGTTACTTTTGGAGACAGCCTTGCTATGACATGCTGTAATAGAGGAAAATAAATGGTACTGAGGGTCTTAAATGAAGAAAAACTTATTGCAGAATATTTCTGCAGGAAAATCTTTTTGCTTCAAAGCTCTTTTGAAGAGTGATTAGAAGAACAGCCCACTGGGGGGTCATGCTGCCTGCCAAATACTACTTTTCAGAAAGGTAGTCTAAATTCAGAATTGCTTTCTTAAACCCCGGGTATTTATCCATTACAATTCTATAGCAGTGCAAATAGCCACCTTAAAGCCAAATGGCCCATTAGTTGAGAAATTTTTATCCCTTAAGCAAAACTAGACACTTGAGTTATGATTTGCGAGTTGTTGGTTCTTGTAAACATGTAGGACTACACTGTTTCCATTTCATTCTGAAATTCTTTCCAGTGAGGACAGATGATCAAATCCAGATCCCACAGCACTCTAACCATGTTTTTCTCCCTCTAGCTGATTGTAGCTTAAGAGGGTGCCCTGACAAAATACAATATAGTCTGTACCAAACCAAAGCCAGAAAGTAAAACTAAGGGTAGCTCTTCCTTCTCTCCCTGCCATCACATGTCCTCCCGGGTATCTGTGACTAGTAAGGGTGAGAGTGGGGAGAATGAATTACTTCTTTCTGCCCAGTGTGCCCACAACAAGCTGCTCATGCTGATGCCTGCACAGGGAGGAGCCTCACTTAGTCACTGAAAAAAGGCTTAAAGCACCATATACCAGGCAGGCAGGTCCTGCTCTTTCCATCACCACCAAATTTCAAGTAATCATCTCTCCCTTCCAGACTTTGCAAGTAACCAGGATTCAAAGCTTCATGTTTCTGTCATACTTGGTTGGCTTTTAACTGATGCATTGCTTAATTGCAAAAAACAATAGCAGAAAGCAAGCTGCTTTCAGCTTTTTGGCCTTAACTGTCAGTGTTATTTAGGTTCCAAACAAGCATCTGATGGCACAGCCAAAAGTATAAAGAGAACTGTGATTTTGACCACCTTCCACAAGGTGTTCTTGACTGGTTTAATGTTCTGCACAAAAACAGAACATCTTATTTCCTTGATGAATTTTACCCTTTTTTAAAGAGGCAGCATAAAAACCCTACTTTTTATTTAAATCTTCAAAATTGTACTTGAAAGATGATTAGCTGTGGTGGATAGGCGTATTATTTTTCTCATGCTTCTATTGGTACAATTTGCTACTTCAATACAGCTGTTTTCTTTTTCATTTCTAGTTTTTTCTAGCAGAATACACTGGGCCTCTTCTCATATATCTGCTCTTTTACATTCGCCTCTCAACAATTTATGATCAAGCTGAAAGTCTGAAGAACTTCCGTCACCCTGTGGTTCAGTAAGTTGCACTCATGTGAACTCTTTTCCTAGAGGACAGGGAGCCAGAGGGATAGAGATTGCATTTCCAGTGCTGAGAAGGGTCTGAGGCTGCATATCTGGTCTCAGGGTCAGTGGGAGTTTCAGATTGTTCTTATCAATAGTGGTTCGGCATTTTAGCAACCTGAACAAAAATGGGATCCCAGTGGCAAGGCTGCTACCTGGTCACAATGGGATGCATAGTATTGTCCCAAGTGGTTAACACTCTAGACACCCAGCCTAAACAGAATGTAAAATACTAAATACAGTGGGTAGAAACCCAAAGTCACACTTGACAGGGAAGAAAAGACGAGATCTCAGGTACCTCATTCCCAGTCTTTTTCCAGTGCAACGCATTCTCACTCAGAAGATCAGTATCCAGCACAGAAGACAACTCCGACAGCTCTCACTTAGACACAACAAGAAGGAATTTTGATAGGCCTGTATGTCATGAGTCAGACCAAGAACAACCGAGAAATTAAAAAGAAGTACCATAGGAATACAGAACTGGTAATCTGACTCTTGAAACTAATCTCTTCCAACTGTAATTGTTCCCATACACAACATATTTGAGTTCTAGAAGACTTTTAAGAATTAGATCACTTAAATGACAAACAAAAAATAAGATGTCAGTCCCTGTTATAGAGCAGCAAAGAATACAGGCTATGTCTATCTGCACAGAAATAAACCAGAGGACCTCACATATAAACGAAAAACAGATAGCTTTGGTTTTCTCCATCACTGGAGCAGTTACATTAGCAAGGAGAATTAAACAGCTCCACTATAAATACAGTAGGAGTTGACTACAAGGAAATGCAACCTGCTTAGTTTGCTAGAACTCAAGAGAGTGTCAAAAAGCAATGAAGGGAATACAGCCAACAAAGAGCTTTTTATGACCTTTGACAGCCTCTGCCATTCCCAAGCCTTTTGAAGGACTCTAGAAGAAACCAAGCAGAGCTGATCCATGGGAAGGATTAAGAACTGTTACAGACAAGAAAGTGGCAAGTAGCTATATGTAACTGCCAGGAAGGCTCAAGCACTGTCACCAACTCTACCCCTCCACAGGATGGTGATTAACACACCAAGCAGGGTGAGAATTTTCACACTTAAGGAACTTCTCTTCAATGTGATTGTCCCCATTCTGTGGAATTAGTGCCTGGGAGAGGAGTGGAACGTGATCCACCAAGTTGGAGCACTGGAAGTGGGAAAGTGCACATGGAATGGGAAGCCTCAAGGAACTAGACAGCTTTCCCACAGCACTTTTTCCACGTTATGACTGCAGAATCAAAGAGAGTTCGTATACATCACAAAAAAACACAACGAGCAGTAATACCATTTACAGGTAAAGGAACAGAGACTTGGAGAGACACTATGGGAGTTACTGGAGCTGGGAATGGGAACACAAAATAGGTGAATCTAAATCCAGAGGTGCAAGATGCTTGCCTGGCTTCTCTTGCTCACACACTTAAAAGAAGAGAACATCTGGTAGCACAAAAGAGCCAGCAATATTTTAAACTTCCTTTAAGTGTGAAAGATGTGTGTAGAATCCTTCCAGCAACCACTCCTTAATGGGTTCACATATGAGGTTCTCATCCTAAGCCAAATTAATTTAAAAATTCCCAGTAAAGCTGAAAGTTTGCTCCAGATTTTGGATAAGCGGTTAATTGTTTGAAATTTTCTTAGCTCATCTCTCTCTGGTTTAATTACTTTGAAATTGTTTAATCTTTGTCTTTGGCTACCATACAAGATGCTTAATAAAAGTATTTGAGATTTTGCATGCTGAAAACTACTTTTCATTTATGTCTTATAATTGGTTTGCAATGAGACGGGCTCTGGTAGTATGGTAAATGTAACCAAGATAAAATGCCACCAGGAATCACTCTTGACATTTGCTTCTGAGACTCAGTGTCTATGAACTGCAATTCTCAGAAGCAAATCAGCAACGCCTATTATTTTTCATAATCTACCTCAAAAGAGAATCAGTATAATGATT
This sequence comes from Urocolius indicus, assembly GCA_013401255.1. NCBI lineage: Eukaryota > Metazoa > Chordata > Aves > Coliiformes > Coliidae > Urocolius > Urocolius indicus. The sequence goes on along the minus strand of WBNH01007811.1, from coordinate 5,499 downwards.
TACACAACAATTACCTTATTTCTTTGTAATGGGCAACACAAAAGCCACCAGAACGGATTAACTGTGCAACAAAATGTCATTTTGCATCCACAGAAGACTGAAACACAAACTACCTCCATGACACTTCTTGAGTTGGTAAAGGACAAGGAAACCATTCAAGCAGCAGATATTCAGCATGTTTTTAAATGTCAGACACATCCTCCAGGACCATTAAGGTGGCCTTAAAATGTAGGAGACATCTTTTGAAAAATCACATCAGATGCCTGCTTGTATACACAGCTGTCCTATTTTAATGTCTTGGCAGGGTTATGTATCACATTCAGAGCTCAAGGAGCTCCTTCTGTGACGTTAAACTGTGAAGTAATAAAAAGTAATCTTTCACACACCTTAACTTCCTTTTTTGTTTTTGTCTTCCAGCTTGGCTTGCCTCTGCCATTGTTTACACTACATCAGACATCTTCTGGAGACTTTGTTTGTTCACAAGTTTTCGAGAGGACACACTCCTCTGAAAAATATGATAAAGGTGGCAATATGTTTATCATTTTGTGTAAGAGAGAATATTCTCATTTCAAAACATTCCTTGGAGGAAGAGAGAAAATAATTTATTTGCTGTCTCTGGAATTATGATTAATCAAAATACAAATATTGAAAAAATTTCAGGGCCATATCCTGAAGGACATGAACTGTAATCAATGTCCATTTCAGCTTCTGTATGCTGATGTCCATTTTGACTCATCCTCCCATGGAACTGATTGTCATGCCCAGGATATTTTTCATACTGAATGCTATTTTATTATGAGATATGGTGCTGCAACATCTAGCAATACTGACAGAAATCACACTCCACTTCCTCAGTGCAATATAAATACAGAGGAAGAAATAGGCCTTGCCTTTAGCTATTTAAGAAGCTAAAATCAAATTACAAGCAGAAAAATCAAATATATTCTTCTATAGGTATGGCCATGTAGGGGGCTCAATTCAGATGCAGTCAGAAAGGAGTAAATGAGATGAACAGCTAGAGGTGTTTTTTACAATACACAGTGGTGGGGAGGGGTTGTTTGTTTGTTTGGTTTTTAAAAAAGGAAGAATACCAGTTAAATGGCTTTGGAACCAGAGTACCATTTCCAAAGTGATTCATGCATATGGGAGTTAAAGACCCACAGTTACTGTTGTCCCCTGCTGTTTGTAGCACATGTAGCACAGTGAAATTGCATTAAAAGATTAAAAAGAGAAAGCCTGATTTGCAGCCCTGCTTAGGGGATGGAGCTGTAGCCATCCCGGCACACTGCTCTTCCTGAGAAGGTAATGAGCATGAGACTCTTAACTTAGACATGTAGAGAGGCTTTTCTGGTCTCCAGGGCAGTTTCAGTACTTGTACAAAGGATGGGAGCAGTGACTCCTACACAGGGAAAGAACATGGTCACATTCTCTCTGCTTGTACTTTCCCAAGCCCATGGCTTCAGTCATCAAGCAAAGGCAGCTGGGGTGGGTGCTGAGTTTTAAATAGAGGATGAAGACAAGCTGAATCCATGAGAGCAGATGCAGTGTGCAGCTCAAATATCTTAACAGGAACTGTGTACTTCCTCTCACTTCCCCTCCCATGATTAAACCAGATCTTTTCAGTTTTACTCTTTATTGGCTAGTCTACCACTCTGCTTGAGTAACTCTGTCTTGCTTGGAAATTCTGAGTTCAAGGTACAATAACAATTCAGCTGTGTTAACCACCCCTAGACTTTTGATAGTACAACTCAGACAAATGTGTCTTTCAGCAGCAGAATCAAATAAAGAGAAGACAAACATCAGTTCCTACAATAGGCATAAACCACATTCAAAACTTTAAAATAAAAAATTCTACACTATATGTCCTTTTATTATTGGATTTTTTTGTGGCTTCATAGCATCTGAAAAAGATCTGTATTATATGACTCAAGAAGCCACTGCAAAGTCTTTCAATGGTCATCTGGGCTTTACACTTACAGAATTTATAAAGTTAATGTTTGTACTTGCTTATTGCCCTTTCTTACAACAAAAACAATAAAGTATCTTTTGTCTGTTCCAGGGCTGTGCCTTTTACTGGGGATTCACTTCCTGGATTGCATACTACATCAACCATCCGCGGTATACGCCACCATGTAAGAACAAGTAGAACAAAAAAGTGACCTTGGTTTTAAAGAGTTTTTGGTGTGCAACCTTGAGTCCTCCAAAATCAATCCATGGCCCCTACTTGAGCTCATATGACTAACTTAGATAGAGATTAGCCTGTAGTCCCTATCAGAAAGAAGACTGTTGTGAGGGAGGCACTCCTGCTGCACCACTGAATTCCTGTTCCTGTTCAGCCACGGCCAATCGCTGTTCACTGTTATGAACTGGAAACACGGCCCAAGTGGAAAAAAGATGGGTATATTTTGCTTTGCTTCACAATATTTGCATTAAGAATACAGAAGGGAACTAGAGCTGGCTGCATTTTCTCAGAGGAGATATTTATTCTCTAAAGGTACATTATTTCCGTAAAAAATAAGATTCTTTTTTCCTGTGAGAAACCGGTAAGTCAATCAGATGCTGCTGGTAATAATTTCAAAAATCCTATTTTTTTTATTCATCATTTTGTTCCCTCTCATTATATTTTATTGTTACATCACTGTTTCTTAGTGATTTTTTTTCTCCATGTTTACTCTGAACTTTTGCTTCTTTTGAGCATAATTGGCTTTTTTTTTTCTTTCCTGCTATGTTTCTTTCCTTGCTACACCTAAGTCTTTCATCTCCTCTACATCTTACAGTTATCTATGAGCTTTGGGAACAAAGAGTTTCTTTTGCCCTTTTTGCTTACACTCAGTTATATTACTCTTTTTTCTTTTTCAATCAGAAATTTCTCTTACATGGCACTTGCTTTCGTTCCAAAATAGAGAAAAAGTTCTGTTTCAAAATGATTTGATTCATTGAAAGATAGTTGAATTTGGTGTGCCTACAACAGTAACACTGCAAGCAGTGCTGAAACCTCCCTAGACACAGTTTTTATCAGTGTGCACCATCAAATCAGTAGGTACAGCTTTTTTATAGGGGAAACCATTTATTTGAGACACAGCTTTCCAAACAGAGAAAGCATTAAGAAGTACTTCTAATTGTTTGCCACTGCCTTAAAATGACAACTATACCTATGTGTGTCTAATGATGGAGATCACCAGTTCTCTGGCGTAGTTAGCTGGATCAGTAAAGCACTGATGGCTTATTCTGGGTGCAGGAAGAGGTGACCACCACAGCCATATCAGAGATGACTGGATTGTGGACAGCTAAGGAAAGGCAATCAGGTAGATGCGGAACGAGAAGCAGGAGTGGTAAGTTAAACCAGGCTGACAAAGGGCCCATGAAGAACATCTGATTAGTAGCTACATACTCATGTGTCAACATGTGCTAGTTTTTCTGAGGGGGAGTTTTTTTGCCTCTTTGCACCACAGAGGAGTCATGTGACAGGCAGAGAGGGGTTCTGAAAAGTGAAGACTCAATGAGAGTCAGAGAAGTGAGGTATATGACCGTGGTTTGCGTTTCTCAGCCATGACCGAGGTTTACGTGGGAACAGTAAACTTTTGGAGATGAATGTGACACAGCACTACAGAGGTCTGGGGACAACAGCAAAAAGGAGAAGATAGTGGCTATAAAGCAAAGTCTATTAAAAAAAAATGGATAGATTGTATCATTGTAGTCTTGGGTTCTCTGTTGATATTGATGGGCCTATGGATAAGGCTGTGATTCCTGGCCTGGTTCTGACACTGACCTTCACTTCCTCCCTCCCCTTGCTTGCCCAAGGAATTTAACACCACCAGCTGCTTTGAGAAAGCACTTGGATATGTGAATCTAACAGATTCTAGAACAGATTAGGTGAAAACTGCCTTGAGATCAGTGGTGAAGAGACTGGTATTTACTAAGACAGACTAGCTGTCTCTTTTCTGGGTTGCTCGTCCACCTATGTCAAATCAGGTTAGTAGTCCAATTCGAACTATTTATGACACAGCATGAGGATCTTGTCCGAGATTTCCTGGCGCTACCGCCACAGCCAAAGGTGGTTCTTGGCATTCGCAGTCAGGTGGATTTATTATGTAGAAATTGGGTAAGCAATAGGGACATGTTAACATATATGCAAAGTGATTTAAAAACTACAGGGAGTGATAACAAAAAACCAGGGGTGGTGAACAATAACAAAACAAGGGGGTATAATAAAATTGTATAGTATAGTATAGTATAGTATAGTATAGTATAGTATAGTATAGTATAGTATAGTC
>WBNH01007810.1:1440-15599 GCA_013401255.1 Urocolius indicus | reverse complement strand
TTTTTTTTTTTCATTCAGTAAAATCTGGGGAGAAAGAAAATGAACAAAATGTTTGATTTTTAACTTCACTTTCCTTGTCCCACCATCCCTGCCAGCTTTGGCTGCTCCACAGTGCCTCTGTTGGCTTTGATGGGAAGAAGCAGCGTTTTCTCAACAGTTACAAACCTCCCTTGGGTCACCTGTGATACACAGGGAGAGATGATGAAGGGCTCCCCTGAGTGTCTGTGTTCTGCCCTTCCTTGCTGTGCAGGTGACAGGGAAGCCCACGTGTGTGCCATAAGCATTGGAGGAGGAGGGTTTCTCCTTCCTAGCAGCTCTCCTGCCCTGCTGAGCCTGTGTTCAGGGGCAGAGAGCAGCTTCAAGCGGTTTTTCCTCTCTATTTTCCTGGGACTTCCTTGTTATTTACTCCTGCAGTGATAGTGGAGGAAAGGAAGAAGAAAACCAAACCCCAGCCAAGCTTTGATGTCCTGCACAGTGAGCTCAGGTGGAAGAGTGAAGGGTGTGAGTGTTGTGGCTGGCCACAGCCTTCAGGAGGAAAAGCTGCTGGGATCTGTGGACAGATGTGAGGAAAATTCTGTGTGCGTGTCCCATAAAGGGACTGAGCAGGGTCACAGAAAGGCTTTGAGGTGATTCACAGTGCAACTGCCAGTGTCTTGCTATGCAGGAGATACACCTACTGGGACTCAAGCACTCTTGGTGCCTGACAACTGTGCCGTCCCTGGAGGAGGTGGCTGCTGCTTTTCTCAAAGATGACTTTTTAAGTCTGAGCTGATCTCACAGAACCTCAAGGGCTAGAAGGGAGCTGCAAAGCTCATCCAGTGCAACCCCCCTGCCAGAGCAGCAGCACCTAGAGCAGGGCACACAGGGACTCATCCAGCTGGGCTTGGGATGTGTCCAGAGCAGGAGCCTCCACAGCCCATCTGGGCAGCCCCTGCCGGTGCTCCCTCAGCTCAGCAGGGAACAAATTCTGCCTTGTGTGTCTCTGGAACCTCTGATGTTGCAGCTTGTCCCTCTTGCCCTTTGTCCTATCGCTGGCCATCCCTGAGCACAGCCTGGCTCCAGCCTCCTGCCACTGTCCCTGTGGGAGTGAAGGGAGAACCAATTGCCATATGTTTTCCTGAGGGTCCAGCCAAGTGCCTGATGCCTCTTGCAGCCTGTATGTGACATTGATCACTGTGGTAATTAAGCACCTCCTCTGCCATTCATGGTAATGTGTGGGTAAGGTGTTGCTTGGCCTCTGCTGTCCTTCTCCTTGGCTGCTCTTTCCTCTCTTGTGCAGCTGGTGGCGCTGGAGCATCGCACAACCTGCAGCCTTGTCCCTTGGGCTGTTTCTGTTGTGTCAGTATTAGTTGCTGTTTTGTTTCAAGTATTTATAAAATAGACCCAGACTTACCAGCTCCGTGCTTGAGTTTAAAGGGGGTGAACAGGATTTCTTGCCTTTCATTTCCCTCCAGAGTTTTTACACACTTGCCTATGGAAAATTTTCTGAAGGATTGCTAAGGGTGGTTGACAACCCAAAGAGTTCCACCCAGGAGACATCTCCTGCACTCATCTAGAATGACCTTCCCCTTCCCAACAGACTCTGTGTTCTGTTCCTGATGCACTGAGTGATAGCTCAGTATCTGCCTGGGGGATTCTTCTGGACTGGTGCTTCTTGAAAGATTGGTTTTCCCCTCTCTTTTTTTTTTCCCCCCATGCTGGCCATGTACAGACCTGCCAACAGCCCCAGTGTGTGTGTAACACTGTGATGATTTCTTATCTGTCTCTCATGTCTGTGCTATTAAATTGCTAATATCAATCTGTCCCAGTGTCTCAGAAATGGCTGAGCTCCAGCACGAGCTCTGGTTGTCTTTGGCACAGCAGTGTGTTTTGTTTCTGGACTGATACAGCTCAAAATGGTGTCAACACAAATCTCTCTGCAGTTTCTGGGGTACAGTCAGTCCTTTAATGATCAAAAGAATCATCTCTTCTTGTTTTTTTTTTTTTTTTCAGCTTGCTGCTTTTGCTGCCTGGTGATGAGAAAGGTGGAACCCAGCTCCATGACACAGTGACAGGGGAGAGCTTGTGCATCTCAGCGCAGTGCTTATGTAAGGTTCTGGAGATTCTCTTACTTAAATACTCTCCCTTCACGGTCCAGTGGGGCTCATATGTGTTCCCAACTCTCCTGAAGACAGGAGAGAATGAAAGTAAAGCTGAGGCTTGAACCCAACACTTCTCTCCCTGTTGCTGAGAACACTTTGCACAGTTGGTTGGTAATTGTTCATCCTGGTGAGATGGAGCTGCCCCTGGTTTGTGTGGGTCCTGGGGGTGGTTTTTCTTGCAGACTTCATGGTACTTGGGTTAAGGGAAGACACAGAGGTCTCTGTGCTGAAAGTACTGCTTGCTCATTTCCTTCATGATCCAAGGATGGTGCCAACCTGGTGGTGGTTGTTGCTGCTAAAAGAAAGGAGATGCAAGTTCCCTGTGCATGCAGAGGGAGGGCTGTGCTCCCACTGCTTGGCTGGGAGCTGCTGTGTGGGTCCTGTAGCTGTCCTGCTCCTCTCATGGATCACCTTATGTATGTGTGCACTGGAGGGTTAGTTAAGAGATCCAGCTTGCTCTTTCCTACCCTTAAAGCTCCAAACCTATGGTTGTTTACAGGAGCCTGCTAAATTCAACACCTGCACAGAGCACTTACAAATAGGCCCAAAATACTGCAGAGCACTGTGAAGGGACTGTCCAACTGCTGCCCTGCTCTGACCCAGCAGCACACCAGGAGTCCCCAGGTGAGGGCTTTGTCAAGTTCCCCTGCTCTGTGGTTTGTGCTTGTTGCTGGGCTCCATCACACCTTGTCTCAGTCATTCTGTTGGTGAAGTGAGCTTCATAACCACCCACCACTGTGCTGCTTTCTGATGTGGACTATGGGCTGTGTGTTTGCACAGCACTTTTGAGAATGACAGATACTGATGAGCTGAGCTGTATCACCAGCTGTGAGCTATGCCATTGTTCACAGTAATCACTGCAGCCACTTCACACAGTAATTAGGTACCATACCTTCAAAGTGTTCTGACTAATAAAGTCTCATGCCACTGCTGTGGAGCAAGTTGCAGGTAACTATTCCCCTTCCTTGGTTGGAAAAATGTAAGCAGAGGAGGTGAAGCATCTGGTCTTGTGTAAGCTGACATCAGATCTGGGGCTGAGAACTTGGACATTCCAGTTTCTGGATGATTCTGCAGTTGCTCCCAGTGTTTGTGTAGGAAGTAAGGTTTAGATGGAGTCAATGAAAGGCCTGTCTCACAGAACCTCAAGGGCTGGAAGGGAGCTGCAAAGCTCATCCAGTGCAACCCCCCTGCCAGAGCAGCAGCACCTAGAGCAGGGCACACAGGGACTGGACTCACTCTTTAGTTTTCCTGACTTTCACTCCTGCTTCAGCTAAGAGCCAGTTTGCTGTCTCCTGGATCCTTGTGATGGATGAGTACAAGGGATGCAGTTAGTGGGGGAAAAGTTTACTGTGTAAATGTTGTGCAGCAGCAGCAATTGTATTAGCTCCATGTTGACAGCTGCCAGAGCAAATGCCTGCTGTGAGCACCTATCTCCCTGCTGTCTGCTTCCCTCCTTAGGCATGCAGCTATTGACAGCCTTGCAGACTCTGTTCAGCAGCATTTTTAACTGGTGACATGGTTTAAAACAAACAATGTTTTAATTCAACTTTTCCCCAGCCCAAAGAGTGGAGGAATCCAGTTTGGGGACTGAGAGTTGGCAGCAACATGTCAGCTCCCATAAGCAGCTTCCTCTAGCTGGAAAAGCAGCAGCTTGTCACTACAGGCCTGTGTGGCAGAAGCTGCAGATTCTGGGATTTCCTTTACTCAGCTGAGGGCAAGTTCAATCTTGTTGTTGTTCTTTTTTTTCCTGGCACTTTGCTGCCCATGAATTAAATGAGAACAGGGAGAGGTGTCAGCCCATGGAAAGATGGGCATCTGCTTCTGGCAGCTTGGACAACACCTGGGAAAAGAACAGCCACAAACCAAAAGCAAATGGTGTCTTTTGTCTATCAGGTGCCAGCAGTTCACTTCATAGAATCACAGAATAGTGGGGGTTGGAAGGGACCTTTAGAGCTCATCCAGTCCAACCCCCCTGCAGAAGCAGCTCCCATCTAGATCAGGTCACACAGGAACGTGTCCAGGTAGGTCTTGAAGAGCTCCAAGGAAGGAGCCTCCACACCCTCCCTGGGCAGCCTGGGCCAAGGCTCCCTCACTGAAACAGTTTCTCCTTGTGTTTCAATGGAACTGTTTGTGTTGCAGCTTCATCCTATCACCCCTTGTCCTGTTGCTGGATACAATAGAAAAAAGTGCTGCCCGAATCTCCTGACATCAGCCATTTAGATACTTAGAAATATTAATGAGCTCCCCCCTCCATCTCCTCCAGACTGAACAGCCTCAGGCCCTGCAGCCTTTCCTCATAAGGAAGATGCTCCAGTGCCCTGATCACCTTGGTGTCCCTGCACTGGGCTCTCTGCAGCACTTCCCTGTCTCTCTGCAGCTGGGGAGCCCAGCACTGGCCCCAGGCCTCCAGCTGAGGCCTCCCCAGCTCTGGCAGAGCAGAGGGGCAGCACAAGCTCCCTGGCCCTGCTGCCCACACTCTCTTCATGCCCCTCAGGCTGCCGTTGGCTTCTTGCCCACGAGCCCACGTTGCTGTCCCATGTTCCCTTTGCTGCTCCCCAGCACTGCCAGGGCCCTGTCCCAGAGCTGCTCTCCAGCAGGTCACCCCCAGCCTGTGCTGGTGCAGGGGGTTGTTCCTTCCCAGCTGCAGGACTCTGCCCTTGTCCTTGTTGAACCTCAGGAGATTCCTCTGTGCCCAACTCTCCAGCTGGTTGAGATCCTGCTGAATGGCAGCACAGCCTCTGGTGGAGGCAAGAACTTATCTTGTTTAGATTTAGGTGAGCTGCTGGGCTGAGGAAACTGAGACCTTTTGACAGAGCTGGGGGAGGGGGCTTGGTGGGAAAAGCAACCACAAATCTAATGTATGAGTTTGAGGTTCACTCCGGACATGAGCTGAAGGCTGGTCCTGTTTGGTCTTGTTGCAGATGAGGAGTGCTTGGTGGCTTGGGGGAGGTCAGAGGGGATCACAGAGATGTGCTGTTCCTTTCCTGTGCCCCTCTGGTTATGGAAGTGGCTGTGGCTTTGGGGTTTCTTGGCAGGCACCTCAATGTTCTCATCTCAAGTTTGAAGGCTAGGCAAGAATGGCCTCTCTGAGTCTCCAAGGCTTAGGTGCTGTCTCTCTGGGCCTAGTGGAGGAGCTAATAGGTAGGTAAGTGGTTTGTGTGGGAAGTTTGTCTGGGCATTGGGCTCTTTCTTTAGTCTTCTGGGTTTCTTTGCAGGCACCTCAGTTGTCTCATTAGATTCTCCCATGTTAATGTGGGTGGGAGGTTTAGGCCTTTGCACAAAAGTCCTGTGGAGCTTTATGGGCAGGGGCCTTGCCACCAGTTCCCTTATCAGCTCAAGCTTCTTGGATTTAGTCCTGTGGGAGTGTCCTCGTTACCTTGGAGCCGGGTTACCCACTGTGTTTGGACTCTGAAGGGGTTCTGAGATCAAAGAAGAAAGCTTGGGGTCATTATCTAAGGTCAGGATAAGCTTGTAATGATCTGACAGGAACTGATAGTGCTCAGGTCTGAAAGACTTCTGTCCCAGGTGGGGAAGTGGGAGCTTCTCTCTGAGCTTGGCAGGGGGCTGGCTGCAGAACTTGGGTGAGCTGCTCCATTCCTGGGACCTGGGAACTTGCACTCTTTATTTCACTGGCAGGCATAACCTGACACCTGGTGTGATAAGCTCTGGAGTGAACACAAAATGCTCTGCAGCACTGATCTGTTATGACCAGACAGTTGTAAATCAGACTTATCAAATGCTTATTCTCAGCTGCCTGGGCTGTTACCTTCCCTTGCAGGAAAACCACAGCAGCCTGGGATCCTTCACACAGCAGCTTGACTGAGCAGAAGGTCTTCTTTTAAGTAATAACGTTCTCAAAAGCAGTAGAGCTTTCTAAACTCTTTCAGTGTAGTGTGGAGACCATGGTGTGAAGCAGAGAAGGCAAAGGGAGGGATCTTACTCATGTTTTCATTGTAAAACACGCTTTAGATAAGTGCCTTTTGTAACTGATGAAACCCTCCCTTCATCTAAGGAGTATATGGCAGGACAAAGATTAGATATGGCACTGCAGATCCTCTGTTTCCTGGTGTGGAGTGCTTCATGATTCCATAATCATCAGTTCTGGTTTATTGTTGCACTGGCAAGCTCTGCATCTTCCACAGGAGTCACAAGGATTTAGTTAGAGCTGAGTCTGAGCATCCTGTCCCTCCTTGGCCTTTGCAGTTCCTCTCCACCCTTGGGGTCAACCCCAGAGACTCTGAAGTTTGTGAAACACACAGAAGCTGCTGAAATGCAGCTTTGTTACCCCAGCAGCTGAAATCCAGGAGCAGTCAGTCATGCTGCAACAGGCCTGGGAGAGAACAAGCTGCAGGATGACACATCAAAAGAAGAAGGGCAGCTCCGTGGTGTTCTCTGCAGAGATCAAAAGCAAGCAAGCAGGGCGGCTCCTGGCTGGCCCTTGAGACTGCTCATCTCCTTCTCTGTGTCCCTTTAATCTCAAGTTACCTCCTAGGAGATCACTGTTCCAAGCATGTGAGATGGGTGGTGGGAAAAGCTCCTCTGTGAAGTGGCTGGTGTGAGGGAACAGATCCCTGGCTGTATGTTGGGGAAGAATTCCCTTATCCTTTCTGAGGAAAGCGTGGAAGAGAGGGAAGGTTGGAATGTGCCATTCTCACACACCCAGCATCTTTGTGTCCCATCAGAGCAGGTGACACAGCATTAGCACAAAAGGGTGCTGGGAAGCTGAGTGTGAGTTGCTCTGCATGGGGTCTGGCATCACCTTGAANTGGGGCAGTGCCCAGCCTTGGAGCTATTTAAAAGACACATAATTGAGGTGCTGAGGGCTATGGCTTAGTTTAGTGACGGACCTGGCAGTGTGAGGTGAGGGGTTGGACTCTGATAAAGCTCTTTTCCAGCGGTAATGATGCCATGATCCTGTGATTAGTCTCCCTGGAGAAGGTCAGTCCTGCTCTGTAACCTCAGTGCCTCAGTGGTAGCAGGGCAGGAGGTGTCTGGAGTGCCCCTGTGTTATGTCAGGGGTTGGATCTCTGTGCTGGGAGTGCATGGAGGCAAGGGAATCAGCAGGCCACTATTTGAAGGTTGTGAAGGCTTTTCAAGAATGTGTGGGGTGGTTATTTTCCAGGTCCCTTGGATCCCCTGGTGCTGCATTCTCTGGACATTCCCAGCCTGACCAGGGCTGATTTCTGTTGTCTGGAGTGGCTAAGTAGGGCAGCTTCTGAAGTATTTATTGTCCTCCAGCCCCTAGAGCAGGACCTGCAGTGCATTCCTTACTGACTCAGGTTGAGCTTTAACTCCACATCTTAACCATTCCTTAACGAGGTGTTGCCTTAGTTCTTTCTTCCCAATACCCACAGCTGTTGCTTAGGATGAATGGCTCCTTTTGGTTTGCCCTGGATCACTTCTGAGCCCACTGCACATCACCTCTGTGGGCAACTCTGTCCTTGGGTCGAGGCAGGCAAAGACAAGGTGACCTGTGAAAGCACCTTTTCTACCTTCCCTCAATCAACCATCCCCAAATGCTGTGGCTTCTTCCATGGCAGCTTGTGTGGTGCTCAGGACAAGCATTGCCTTTGTGGAAAAGCCCTGAGAGGGCAGAGGTGTCGAGCCCGAGAGCCCTGGAACGTGTAGTGAAGTGTTCAGATCCTGCCTGAAAGGCCATGGGGAAGGGGAATGGGGAGACTTGTTGCTGCTTTGGCAAGGAGGGAGGATGAAAAGGAGAGTAAATGTGGATGAGACTGGGGAATCAAATCAGACATTCCCAGTGGTTCTTCCTGACCTTTGTCTTTGTGAGCTCTTTGTCTTTGTTGAGCTCTTTTCCCTTGAGGATCATGCTGTGGATACTGGAAGCAGGAATCTCACCTGACCTTGAATAACATCAGTGCAAAAACTGCTCTGGGGAGACTGACAAGGGCAGAGGATGCATTTACCTGAGCTGTAGGTTGAAGAATAGAGCAATGCAAAGCTAAAACAGGCCTGTGCTAGGCCTTACTCTCCCCTGCTGCAAGTTTCCCAGGTGACTAGTGTCCCAAACACTCAGCTTTGCCTTTGGGGGAGGTGGAGAGCACAGAGCTGCTCTGCTTCTCCCTGTTCTCTCTTGAGCTGCGTTTCTGGCTGGTGCTGTCACCAGCACATTGCCTCTGCTCTTTGCCAGGGCTGCAGGTCCTGGCTCGTGGCTGTTCCCTGCTCTCTCTGTGTGTATGTCTCAGGGTTTTTGCCAAAGACCAGCTTCAGCTGGTTTGTGTGAAGTGCTGACCTCAGGCTTTGTGCAGAGAGTGACTCAGAAGGGTAGAGGTTTAGGGGAGAGGGGAGGAAAGTCTTTTTGAGGAGTTTTAAGCTATAAACTACAGCAAACAGTATTGGTAGAGGTGTCTTGGTTCCCTTCCAGGTTCCAAAGGAAGAGTATTAAAGATTTACAAAGAGCTGGCACAGCTGCAAGGCAAAAGAATGCTTTGTTGAGTGTGTAAATGCTCATAAACCCACTAGTAAACCTCATGTTGTGTACATACAGGCGTGTGTGTGTGTAGAGACAGGGAGGAGAGAAGGTACCTGGAGGTTTCCAGAGAGCCTGATGTTTCCTGTAGCAGTGCAGTGGTGATGGTCACAGAGCTGTCAGCAGGGGAGCAGCTGACTGATGTTGAACCTGGTTGCATTCAACTCCCTGCTCTACCTTCAGGCTCCAGGGCAGGTGGGTGCACTGAGCCCATATTGCAGCACCTTGTGGAATGTCCCCTTAGAGGAGTTTGAATGACTTTGACTCTCACAGAGCAGAGAAGCCCAAAGGGGCCATTGGATCTCTTAGGTAGAGGTTGTGGGGAATGGCTCACCCCAGTTCCTCTCACTGTGACATGTCTGTGGATGTCATGTAACACCAACACCAATGTGGCTGTGATAAGATGGGAGAATGGCCCATTTTCCCCATCCCAGGAGCTGCTTTGCATGTGCACCTGCTGTGGGGCTGAGGCTCCTGCATCCCTGACAAATCAGGAGCTGAGTGGGCAGTGAAGATGGCAAAGGGCAGGTTGGTTTGAGCCTGAAGGGCTGGAGGAGAAAGGAAAGGGACAATAGATGAGCTGTTCCTGAATACAAACCAGAAGCTGGGCCATCTCCACCTGTGAGAGAAACCTCCTCACCTCCCTGACGTTGACATTTCCTTGCCAAGACGTCAGAGAAGGAACCTGTCAGGCAATTTGCTGATGTGGGAGCTTTGAAGCCTGCAACATTTGCCTCCTGCCAACCAAAATAGGTTGGAGCTGGTCTCCCCAGCTTGCAAGCAGCTCCCTCCCCAGGGCCGTGGACGCCGTGAGATCAGAGCTCAGCACAGGCACAAAGGGAAGCGCCAGGCGGGGCCCAGAGCTCCCTGCAAACAATGCTGCCAGAGCCCTCGGGGGCTGGGTGGCCCAGCCTCTGACTTGCCTCTCAATTCTGCTTTCCCAGTCAGGTGGAAAGAGAAGCCTGAGCTGGCTGAGTCTGCTGAGGTTCCTCAGCCCAAGGGCTGTCTGCCTGCTCCCCTCGCTCTGCTCACTTCAGAGCAGGATTTGCATGGACTGATGGACATGAATGTGAGTGCTGGGAGGCTGCTTCTCCCCCAGCACACTGAGCTGAAGCTGCTGTTGTCCTTTTAGGAGCACCAAAGTCACTCCTGGCCTTTCTGTCACAGAATCCCAGAGTCTCAAGGGCTGGAAGGGAGCTGCAAAGCTCATCCAGTGCAACCCCCCTGCCAGAGCAGCAGCACCTAGAGCAGGGCACACAGGGACTCATCCAGCTGGGCTTGGGATGTGTCCAGAGCAGGAGCCTCCACAGCCCATCTGGGCAGCCCCTGCCAGTGCTCCCTCAGCTCAGCAGGGAACAAATTCTTCCTTGTGTCTCTGGAACCTCTGATGCTGCAGCTTGTCCCCTCACCCCTTGTCCTGTCATTGGCCATCCCTGAGCACAGCCTGGCTCAGCCTCCTGCCACATGTGACCATGACTGAGCTCACCCCTCAGACTCCTCTTCTCCAAACTGCAGAGCCCCAGCTCCCTCAGCATCAGAAGGCAGATGCTCCACTCCTGTCCTCCCCTGGCATGGTTCATGGTGCAGAATCAGGTCCTATTACTGACTAACACACTCCTGGGAGTCCGGGAAAGCTCTCACCAGTGTCTGAGACCTGTGAAGGAGCTTTTGGTGGGCTGCTTCAGACATTGTCAGCAGGAGCTGTATCAATGCAAGGGTCAGGGCTCAGTGGGTGAGCTCTGGCTCCAAAGATCTGCTGAATTCTGTGGCTTTTTGGATTCAGGTGGTAGAGCTGGAACAGGGTGTTAGAGGAACAAAGGCCAGTTGTGAAATGGAGATCCACATCTGAAACTGGTTTTAGATCTCACTGCAGACTAAACAAATGTGATTCTGCAAGGCTTATAGATAATATAGATAATAAGCAGTGAGAGCAGGGCCAGCCATGTACATATGCACTGGATGTGTGTGCTTGTGCTGCTCTGCCAGAAGCAGCTGTTGGCTGTGAAAATGTAGAAAGAATTTAAGAGTTTTCCTTTTCCTAAAGCATTGGCTTCAACTAAAGAGCAAGGCAACGCTGTCAGCCTGTTCCAGCCTCAGCTGCAGCAAATGGGAAGCAAAGAAAAGCAGGAGAGTTGAATTGCAGCTGAGCTACCACACTATGAGGATCTGCTTCAGTGAAGTTAGTGATGTACTGGATTAGCTCAAGTTATCATGACTCTAATGCTAAAAGCAGCTGGTTGGGCAGCACAAAGTCACTGTTAGGGGGTTGTTTTTGGTGAGGGGAAATGTTTTTGTCTGTCTTAGCAGCTGAGGGTGCAATGGGTATTTGATGCTGCTGAAGGAAATTCACTGCAGGGTAGTGAAGGGCTTTTCTGCCCCTCTTTCATCCCCAACCAACAGCAAGGACCTGCCCCAAGCACTCTCCTTTTCTTGCAGCCAGCCAAGTCTCTCCTCAGGTTTCCAGTTTAAGTGGTGGCACTGCTCAGAGCTGAATGGCACTGCTCAGACCTGAGTGGCACTGCTTAGAGCTGAGTGGCACTGCACAGAGCTGGATGGCACTGCTCAGAGCTGGATGGCACTGCTTAGAGCTGAGTGGCACAGCTCAGAGCTGAATGGCACTGCTCAGAGCTGAGTGACACTGCTCAGAGCTGGATGGCACAGCTCAGAGCTGAGTGACACTGCTCAGAGCTGAATGGCACTGCTCAGACCTGAGTGGCACTGCTCAGAGCCGAGTGGCACAGCTCAGAGCTGAGTGGCACAGCTCAGAGCCGAGTGGCACAGCTCAGAGCTGAATAGCATTGCTCAGAGCTGAGTGGCACAGCTCAGAGCCGAGTGGCGCTGCTTAAAGCTGAGTGGCACAGCTCAGAGCTGAGTGGCACAGCATGTTGCAGACGAGCAGTGGAGTCAGAGGTGCTTCCACACACGTTTGCACACATTAGAGGGGGGGTGTGTGTACAGATCAGCAGATGCCAGTGCTGCCTGGGATGCTGCATCCACGTGCAGAGGCTGTGCCTGGGCCTGGCAGCCACGCACATTCACTGCTCTGGACCGTGTTTGCTCCCTGGAGTCTGTTTTATCTCAAATACCACTATGTGAATTGCTCTCTGCTTGATGTTAACTGAGAAACAGGAGCATTAAAAGGTAAGCACAGAGGGAGCAGGGTAGGATCTGTAAGTGATCCAAGACTCTCATGTCAAAACATCCCCACCCCATTCCTTGCATGGCTGGGATGGTTTGTAAGATGCTCAGACTTCTCAGTAAACTGCAGAGAAACTGGCACAAAAGTAACTCTCAAAGGGGCCCAGTCCATAAAATCCCCAGGGAGCTCAGTCCCACTGTGCTGCTGGAGCCAACACTCATTGGAGTTCTGCTTGTTCTGCTCTGGGTGAAGCTGGCAGAGCAGGGGCAAATGCCAATGCTTTGTTATTTAGCAGCATAAATCAGGAGCAAGCTTGGTGGTGTGCAGTTTGAGAACAGTCAGGCTCAGCTTAGTCTTCATCTACCAGCTCTGCAGCACCCTCAGCACTGGCTGGTGCCAACAGCTCTGGCCTCAGCCCTGTCAAGTCCCTGCTTCAGTTACAAACCTACAGCCAGTCTCAGAACTCTTGGTGACAGCAGGGTTTGGGGAGGCTCAGAAGCAACAGAAAGCTGCGTGTGCTGAGGCAAGCACAGCCAGACTGCTGTGGGTTGTTTTCTTTGCTTGAGTGAAGAATTGGGGGGGGGGGGGAATCTGTCCTGGTAAAGGGGGCAACAGGATTGGAATGGATCAGCCTGCTTTAGGAAGGAGCTTCAAATGCTGAGCCTTGCCTGAAGCAGGGGGTGAAGCCAAGAGACAATTTCTAGCTGTGAGCCAGGTTTTTAAGCAGTGCAGAGGGCTGCAGTCTTGCTGCAGCCAGGGACTGGTTTATAAATCCCAAGATAGAGCCCTGAATTGTTTCTGACTTCACTGAAAGTCTCACAAAGGACCCATGAAACATCCAGCAAAGGCGTTTGGTATTGAAACTCAATCCTGCCCCACCACCTGAATCCTCTGCCTTGGTCCAGCTGGGATGTCCCAGGACCTGAGAGGAAAGTCAGGGGCTTTCCTCTGGATCCACTGCTTGTTGCCCTGGAGAATATGTGTTGTATAAGCTGCAGAGCACACTCCACATCCACACGTGGGAGAACTCAATTCAGTGCTCAGGTCAGAACATGTCCCATAGATGTTTGTGGCCAGGGCTATGAGCTGGCTGTCCAGGAAGCTGCCAGCAGAGCATGTACAGATGCAGGCCTCCTTTTTTTTTTCATCCAGAGACCTATCTTGGTGCACTCAAAACTGTCCCAGAGGCTGAACAGCAAATCCCTTGGTGGGAGCAAAGGGCTTGTCTTGATGCTATAGGCCTCCTCTGGCTCCTAAGAGGGAGTTACATGTTATATGTTACATGCTGCTGTGGTTCAGGCTTCCCCTGGGCAAAGCCAAGACTAAATGAAGGTCAGGGTTTCTTTAGTGCCTTGTGGCTTTAAAGGGAAAAGGAGTTTGTTCTCCTTTGCCTAGTCTGGAAGTCTTTTGGGGGGACCCAGGTTTTGAGTGTTTTCTTGTTGCTGGTGGGCTTCAACTTTGAACTAGGACAGCAACTGCTCCTCCATGTTACCCTGACTTCAGCAAATGGAACTTCAAACAATGTCACCCACTGGGAGAGCTGGTACTGGGGGGGACAGGGTGCAGCATTGGTGAAGATACACAGGCTTCTCCTCATTGAAGTGCTAAGGGAAGGCTGGATTTACAGCTTGGTGAGGCCAATGGGACAACCAGGTGAAAAGCTGGAGCAGATCTGCAGCTGGGGATCTGAATTAGTGTTATTATCCTCCTTGTCTTTTGTTTGTACCCCCTGCAAAAGATCCCAAAGGCTCCAAATCAGCATTCTTAGGTCCTTAGTGGTGTCTTTCAGCCCTACTGCACTTACCCTGCACAAGGGAGTTGACAGATCTCTTTGGCTATGAGATAAGGCTGTGGAAGAGCTGAGAGCCCAGCCACAGATGTTTTATATTCCCTTTTTAAAGTGTGAGCTTCTTTCTTCTGTGTGTGTTGCTGAAGCAGCTCAGAAGGCTCATCCTCTGTTGAGTGGCCAGGGAAAGTCTTTGGTGTTGCATTGGGATATTACCAGCCTGAGAAATGTTAGAGACAAAGGAGATTTGGGGATTCATGGAGTTGATCTGCAGCAGGTAAAGCTGGGCACATGGGTGTTGGGCAGCTAGGAAATGTGCCAGGCCTGTGTTTGTGTTCCTCAGGGCTCAATGCTGGGGCCTGTTCTGTTTAACATCTTGATCAATTATCTCCATCAGTGCACCCTCAGCCAGGGTGCAGGTGACACCCAGCTGGGTGTGAGGGCAGGTCTGTGTGAGGGCAGGAAGGGGCTGCAGAGGGCCCTGGGCAGGCTGGAGCCATGGGCTGAGGGCAATGGGCTGAGGCTGCCCCAGGGCAAGTGCTGGGTCACCCCAAGGCCAGGCAGCTCCAGGCTGGGGCAGAGGGGCTGGAAAGTGCTGGAGGG
>WBNH01007808.1:70170-152450 GCA_013401255.1 Urocolius indicus | reverse complement strand
AAGGAATATGTGAAGAATGGTGAGTGCTTCAAGATAAACAACCCACACAAGCAATAGAACAAGAAGAAATGGCCTCAAGTTGTGCTAGGGGAGATTCAGGCTGGATGTGAGGAGGAATGTCTTTGCTGCAAGGGTTGTCAGGCATTGGAAGAGGCTGCCCAGGGAGGTGCTGGAGTCACCATCCCTGGAGGGTTTTAGAGCTGGGTGCACGTTGCACTGAGGGAAGTGGGCTGGTGGTTCATAGGGCTGGGACAAAGGCTGGACTGGATGAGCTTAAAGGTCTCTTCCAGCTGAAATGATTCTATGATTGTAAAATCAGAGACATTAATTTGCATTTCTATAGACCCTAATGTGATATTATAAGAAAATAATAGATTTGAAATAGCTTGGTGCATTAACTCTGTCAGTTAGCCCAATGACTGCAAATGGTAACATCAATGAGACCTCCTTTACTGGCACAAGTGAGCTTGATTCAGAGTCCATGTCATGTTAGAAAGAGTTTCTGCCCTTCAAACAAGGTCAGATCTTTGGTAAATATTATGGAAGAAAAAGCGAAAACAAAGTGGTAATTTCCAAAATACAGCCGTGGTAGTAACGTAGGTGAGAAATGAACAACTGTGTTCTTGGACCTTTCCATTCAAAATGCTGCCAAAGCTGATGGAAAGCACCACTTCCCCAATATGCCCATTAAACCACAGTGCTGTTTTGTTCTTCATAGCAGATGTCTCTTGTTAGAACTCCGATGGTTCTATGACCAGTTTTTCCCCAAGAAGATACCAAAGTTGAGATGAAAGTAGCATCATAACTGAGACTCTAATAAGAATGGAGTTAATCTTGTCATCCTAATTGAAAAGTAGTAATAAAAATAATTGAGTTTAATACATAATTTAGATCATTGCATGTTAAATTAATGCATTCTGCTTAGGCTTTGAAAAAAATATATTTATTTCATGTAGAGTTAAGATTTCATTTGTTTTTATAATGGAATGCTCTCCAATTGACTGTAATAACAGCAGTTTGTTAAATCAGATTTTGAATTGGTGCAGATTTGAGGTTCATATGTTAATTTTTGACACAATATACTTAGCATTTATAGCCTGCTTTTAAGGTGGTTGAATTTATTTTCATGAGATTTAATAATCATTGTTGTCTTATATTACAAAAATTAAATTAGTTTTCACTGCTGTCCTGATGAGAAGCAATTTGCCTTATGACTATTTTATTTTATTTTACTTTTAAAGCAATGCATTTCTTCTTGCTTTTGTGAGTGGATCTGTTTTTTCACCTATTGGTCACATGTCTGTGACAAAATTTATGATTTAAGGTTCTTCCCAGGAAAGCAAAGAAGTTCTCTTGTCCGGTTGCACTTTCCCCTTGTGCATTTTCTGACCTCTAATCTTGCCAAGAAGTGATTCTGTGCAGAAACTCACTTAGTGCTGAGGAATTTCACTTAAAAATTTTCTTTTACCTTCATTTAAAAAAATTATTTATCTAACTTGGTGAAATATCTTATGCCATTTCATAGCTAGATACTCTGTCCAAGAAACCCTTAACTTTAAGCAGGTGGCTATGTCCTGCTGGCTAAGGACTTTCAGTACATGCATAGTCATAGAGCTCATTTTTAAACAAGGATATAAGACCAGATGTGGGCTTTGAGCAGCAGCCTGAAAACTCAGGAGCAGCATTTGTCATTCCAGATCTGACTCCACGGTCTTACTCAAATGATACAGCCCCTTTTGTCTTGGACATTCCCAAGGAGAGACTCTTGCACAAGGGTAATGTGAAATACCCAACAAATGCTTCACAGTGTGTTTGACACCATTAATGGGTAATTAAGATATAGATGAAAAATGGACATTGGTGCAAAATGGACATTATCAGCATTACAAAGTACATGTATATGTATATGTAGCTTCCTGCAATGTTTCAAAGAAAGCTCTTATAAACTCCTCTAATTTTTACTGGAGTCAAGCTCCTTCCTTTCACTCCTAAGATACAGTTTCAGGCCTTTTCCTACACTGATCCAACTTTCCAGATCCATTTTTCTTCTTTTCCAGTCTTTTCCAAGCAGCTGGATTCCCTAGCAACACCAGTTACTTCTGCATTTCAGCCTCTCTCACTGAGAAATGGGAGATATGAAACAAACATCCTGGGATGACGTGAGTGACACCTCCTACCCTGCCTGGTGCTAGACTGAAAAGGGAGGATTCAGGTTTCTATCCTGTTAAAGGGAATGAGACCTACAAGACTAATCTCAGGTAAAACCCTAAACATATTCTGCATGAACCAGTTGCTTTATTAATTGCTAGGACTGCGTTTCCTTATGACAGAAATACAGAGCCACCAAAACCAATCCCTTGCACATTAAATCTTGCAAGGGCACAAATGCCTTTACGTAGCTCTGCTAGTGCCTGTCCAAGGATGCTAGCTGCCTTTGGCAAACTCATTCACTCCTCCCCTTCTCATTCCTCAAGCAATTTAGTTATTCTGTGTACCTCCCTCTCCCATGTGCTAGCAGCCATCATCAGTCCTTTTGATCTGTTTGGACTCGTCTTTGTGCTTTTTTTTCTGCTGCCATAGCACTGCCACTCATGTATAAACAGGAGTTATACTCCACCACTCTTGTCTTTTATTTTCATTAGTGCTCCAGCTTGCCAAAGAAGGGGGCTGGTAGACATGAGCTGCTAGGTCGGTAATGTTGTCCCTGAGCATCACAGTAAAGTGCCTTAAACCACACTTTCTTGTGGTTTGTCCCAAGTTATTTGCCAGTACTCAAATGATGGAGCTTCTGAAACTTCCCCTGGGAGAGGATGCTACAGGAAATAATAAAGGATTGTATTGACAATCAACAGACCTTTTCCTTTTGTTAATTTAATACCATTACTCCAAGTTCCACCACAATCATTTCCACCCTTCCCAATCACACTTTCTTCTTCAAAACACTTCCAGACATATATGTTCCCTTTTAATCATCCCTTAGTAAAGGTTTTGCTTGTTTTTAGGAATCTTTCCCCCTTGTATTCTGTCTGAATCCAGCCCCTCAGGGTCATACTCATCTTTTCATCCATAATTGAAAAGACAACCACTCCATACATTAATAGGAGGGGGGAGTTCTTTTCCTCCTGAGCTCACACAAGCTATACAAATCCTCACTCATCTCTTCAGGCTCCAAGACATATTGTACCACTGAATTTTAAGCAAAACTATCACAGAAAATCAATGAGCTATTCTGCTTTAAAATCTAGGACATAAATTGGCCACCCCTTTGTACATTTTTTTTGCCTTTCCAGTCCTTTGTCAAAATGTAGAGCTAGCCAATGTCAAAAAAGTAAAAATGTGCAGCTCGATTCTTCTTTTATTTACAGCTGGATTTCCCTCACTAAAAAAGAGAAAAGGCTGCATGTGCACAGCAACACTCGAGAGAACAATTTTAACCCAGTGGCTTTTACAAAGGTATATTTCTCATTTTTTAAGAAAAGGTAAGCATTATGCCAAATCTGAGAATCAGCACAGACATATGCACCCTTCCACTCCCTTTGGATACCCTGGAATGAAACAGCACAGACTGAGACACATTATTGTGTGACACACAGGAAAATTGTACCCACATGGCACTGCCCTGTCAAAACGGCACCATCAAGGGCTGGATTTAGTGTAGAGTTCCACCAGTGGATTAATCATTTGGTAGAAGAGAATGAAAGAAGAAAAATCCCTCCCAAAAAGCTTTTTTTTCTGGAAGTGTTTTTGCCAAGTGAGGAATCAGCTTTTCTTTCAGGTGCAATGTGATGTTAGTGAGGCTCAGCAGTTGCTGGCTGAGGATGTCAAAGTACACATGGTATTTCACATTTGCTGTGGTCTAAGAACATACACAGTGGTACTGTGGGTCTGCTGTGGATAATAACTGCAGGCACAACACTGACTTGTCACTGACACTGACAAAGGCTGAGCTCTTTGTCTCAGGAGCAGTCAGATTTTGAGATGATCTTTGGTAACACAAAGAGTTGGGTACACAGTTCATTATGACAATTTGTGTGGACACATTCTGAAATAATCATAGAAAGAATAGCAGTAATGTGGTCGTTGGTCCGTTGTGAACATCCACACAAAAATTCTAACTCAAAGACAGGACAATTGTATAGAGCAAACGCATCATGACAGCAATATAAACCAAACTGGTGAAAGAAGAAACTAAATCAATCAACTTTCTGGGAAATGGCTTTAAAAGAANAGGAAGGAAGGAAGGAAGGAAGGTTACTTTGACTTCTGTGGGTTTATGGGTTTTTAGGGGGATTGGAAGGAAAGCATTTTTTATTCTGAAGATATCTTTCCTGCAGAGGTGGGGAGATGCTCCATTTTCAATTTCCAAGCAAGAGATAATGCCACAGTGAGAGCTATGACCTGTGCTATACTGTCTCCTGTATGATGCAAAGTGACAGACAAAACTAGCAATGAATCCTCCCACGTGTGTTAGCTGGGTGCTGCAGTGGGTGCCAGCATTGTCATAAGCAAGCTTTTGGCTGCTGGCCACCCCTTCTGTAGGAAAAGAAAAAGTAGGTATTTTATTTGTGTCTGTGGGCAGAGAGAAGGAACTCATTAAAATGTGACAAGTTTCTGGGCTGAGTGATACTGCACATGTAATCTCATTATCTCTGCTGGGGAATGGCAGGAGTATGCATGTAAAACAAGATTTTATGTGTATAGTTCAGTCAGTGAGGACTAATGGATTGATAATGGGCTGTTTGTTGCTATTCAGATGTTGGCTCGAATCCATGGTGGAGTTACATTGGAGCAGATCCTCTGAAGCATACTGATTGATACTTAACGCTAGATGTGAGCTGGAGACTTATTTTCCATAACTTATTACACTGTTGTCTGTAAGTTTATCCATGTACTTATTACAAATACAGCCAGATGTCCTTGTGATTGTTTGCATTTCTCTGAAAATGCATGGGAAGGTTCACAGGTTCTGAGGAAAAAAAAATGGGTTTGTGGAAGAAGGAACTGTGTGACAGTCAAGGAAAAGGAAAACATGTTCTTTTGTTAGAGAGAAGGAAAGTTTCCATGGTTCACAGGAGAAGCCAAGAATTCCTGTGGGGCATCCCAAACTGACAAGGACCTGCTTTAAGGAGAAGAAAGATTTAAGAGCATCACAAGGAGAAGAAGACTGGAATATGAGCTACGTTGTCTCTTACCCACATCGCTGTATTTCTTGTCATTCCTGGTTGACAATAAACTAACCATGAGCCAGCAATGTGCTGTCATGGCCAAGAAGACCAATAACATTCTGGGATGCATCGAGTATGGCCAGCAGGTCGAGGGAGGTTCTGCTACCCCTCTCCTCTGTCCTGGTGAGGCCTCATTTGAAGTCCTGTGTCCAGTTCTGGGCCCCACAGCTCAAGAGGTACAGGGAACTACTGGAGAGAGGCCAGTGCAGGGACACCAAGATGATCAGGGGACTGGAGCATCTTCCTTATGAGAAAAAGCTGTGGGATGTGAAGCCGTTTAGTCTGGAGGAGGAGTCATGGGTTTTGTCCAGCTGCCAAAATGTGCCATTGTAGGCTGCAAGATCTGCAGTGCTAATGTTGTCACAGTTCTGTTATTTTGTGTTCTCTCCTGTACTTTTTGTTAGCCTTTATAGAGTTACATGGCAGAGCATAAAGCATTCACATTTTTTACAACAACAAAATCCTCCTTTGGATCAATAGCAAGTGTAATATTCAACTGATATTCTTGGCAGCAGAGCAAATAAGCAAGTGCCTGCAGTCAGAATGTGTCAGCAATATCGGTAGCAGTGCAGTTCCTCTCGTGGGTGGAAGCTCCTTTACAAAATGCGTGGGCACTAATTTCAGCAGGCATTCCCCAAAGGATGAGACAATAGGTAAAAAAGATGATGTACTGGGGAATGATGGATGTAATGGTTATGTTTTGATCCCTTTAAAACATTTGTTTGCAACCAGGTGCACTGTGTCCCTAGCACTTGTGGTGGAGGATTTGTCCGTCACTCCTCAACGAGATTTCCCTCGTTGTACAGGGATCTCTCTATAAAGTCTTACCCCAGTATGTGAGACTCAGCTCCAGATTCTTGTCTCACCTTCTATGATGTCCTCTGTACACCTTACAGCTGATCGGTCTTTTGGGATTCAAAATGCTCCTCATGTTTTTGAGGAACAGAGGTGAAGCTGTACTCAGATGACGGTTTTCTGGGAGATTTCTTTTACTGTGGCCCATATACGTGCTCCTGCTGATGGAAGTCATACTGATACACTGGGTTGCTATTTCTTAATAAGCTACCTCTTTTCTCATCCAGTCTCTTACCTTGTGCTTGAAATAGCCACCAACTCTCTAGTTGTATCAGATTCCTGTGCAAAAATAATCAAGGGCTGGAAGGAACCTCAAAATATCATCCAGTCCAATTCCCCTGCCAGAGCAGGACCACTAAGAGTAGGTCACACAGGAATTGTTGCAGGTGGGTTTTTAATGTCTTCAGAGGAGCCTCCACAGCCCATCTGGACAGCCTCTTCCAGTGCTTCCTCACCCTCACACTGAAGAAGTTTTTCCTTGTGTTTCTTTGGATCCTCTTCTGTTCCAGCTTGTACCCATTGCTCCTTGTCCTATCATTGGCCATCGCTGAGAAGAGCCTGCCTCCATCCTCCTGACACCTGCCCTAAATAATAGGATTAATCATACGTAAAGAATTTATAAAACATAATTTCAGAAAACGACAATGGATGAGCTGTATCAAAAATAAGCCAATTCATAGCCTTACTGTTCATTATCCTACACTCAGTGTCTTCTTGTCCTCTGCCTAGATTCTTCTCCTACCCTGTGCTTCCTCCACAACTGGCTCATGACTGTGCTAGTGAAGGTGAGGTAACACTAACATCTGCTGTTAACAAGTTCTGTGCTATGAAACCTCATTTTTATCTGCTGAAGCATGTCAGTTTTATCATGGTGTATATTGTGCTACCTGACACAGCTAATGCAGCATCTTGGCTTGTAATGAGAGTTCAAAGCATATTTGCTTTGATAATTTCAATGGTATTTGCATTGACAAAATCTTCCATTATCAGCTCTTGAAAAGTACTAAATCCTGCGTTTACATTTTAGCAATCAAAAGTCACTCTGAATTGCAAAATGAGCAAACTGTTTGAAATGTTTGTTTTCCATTGAGATTTGAAATTATTTTTATTGTCATTAATATGAAAACATAATTCCTTAATAATCCATTAAATCTGATTGCACATCTCAAAACACTTTACTTTCATTGCATGAACATCTTGGCTTGATGTGACTGTTCATCAGAAACAAAAACTGTGACTTAAGACCAGTTACACTGCAAAGTGAGTACCCAGAAAATATCTGTACATTGTAGAGGAAACTGGATTCTGCCCCTTCATGGAGCTTCATTTGAGGATTCTAATGAAGGGAAAAGATATAGGAGAATAAGCACACTGAATAGTCAGGAACCCAAATCCAGGCATTTAGCCCTAATATCTCCAGAAATATCTGCAGAAATAATTGTGAGAACTGGAAAATGAGGGTTTTTGTGATTGTTTCAGCTGAGTTTCCTCAAACTGCAATACAATATTAATAAGCTAACTTGCTCAGCTTTCTGTTTCAGGCTCATTTTTTCATTTCAATCACGCTCTCTGACATCTGCAGGATCTTTCTATGTGTGAAAAGATGCACGACACAGATGATTGTTCTCACTACTTTTGCAAAAATGCGATATTTTTTCAGACATCAAATTTGGTTGAGATTGGTCACAGTCTCCAAAGGAACTGGACATGAGATGCAAAGTCGTTGGCAGACCCAAAATGCCTGCATAACAGCTGTTTTCTTAAGACACCAGGTTCAACGATTATGATGAGACAATGAATAAAACATGGGAGAAGAGAGCAGAAAGTGGATATGATATTAACCTCTAGTTAGGGTGAGGAAGGGTACATTATTCCTAAAGGAAGCCATCTGAAAACCTGATATGAAGTGAAATCATGTATATACTAAGTTTGGTCCTCTTCAACTTGCTCTGCTCTGCTCAGAAATGTCTTCATGACCCAGACCTCTGACATTCTTAATAAGGAAGGCTTAACAACCTCAAGAGGGAAAAGAACAGGGAAACCTTTCTCTGCCTCATTACCTTCCTCTATATATAAACCTGTCATCCCAGTGAGCCAAGAACTGAGCTTGTGACTCAAGTGCAGACTTCACACTGCGAGAGCATCATGTTTATCATGTACATGGAGCTGATTGAGATTTTTATTAAACTTAAAAGCAAACCAATGAAAAGCAATTGACATAAAATAGCCATGATCATGCTCTATGAATAGGAAGATCTGCTTTAATACAAATTGAACTTGCAATTGATATCCATTAACTTCTTCTTATTGAGGTAGTTGCAGGAATATTGAGCTTTCCCAACCATCATGAGATCATAAAAGTAAGCCTTAAAATAAATTTAAAATATTTGCATAGAATCTTTCATTTCAGTTATTATATCAACAAACTTTCATGTTTCACTTACCAATCCTACCTATTCTATTTCCCACAGGATAACAATTATAGTAGATTAGCAATCACAGTGAAAAGGAATGTCTCTGTATCTCCTTCAGAAGGAGTCATACTTTGGTCTTGCTTTTTGAAGATTAAAACATTTGACTTCAAGTAATTAACTAAAGTCTTTATAGAACCTTGAGTAAGCTTTCAGTTTTTTATAAGCCTCAGCTGAGAGCACAAGGAGTACTATTAGAGCAATTATTGGCCAACAAATATGTAGCATAAAAGCCAGGGCAGAGATGTGAGTGAGTGTCAGGATTGAAGTCATAGTCTTTTGCTAGAGAAAAGCTATTCCTTAATGGCTGAGGTGCCATTTCAAGAGGATCTTGACTCTTTCCTATTCCTTTTCCCTGATTTGTCTATTTCTGACCACCACTATCTTGCTCAATTCTGAATCAGCTATTCAGGTGCTCACAATCTTTATGAAGAAAGGTTTTCCCTGTGTGATTTTATCAGTGCTGACAAGGCAGATGAAACAACCCTGTGCTGGACCTCAAGGAGGAGAGTACTCAACCAGAGTTTCAGATTAGATCGGTTTCAAACCCCTTTTACTCCTTTGAGAAAGTTTAAGGCAGAATGACAGAACTACTGTTCAGCCTTTACTCCTTTCATGTTCCCTCACCATTCCCACTTGCACCAGTCAGGGCAACATGACTGCGCTGACGTTTCCTTCCAACTGCCCAATCTCAGCACATTGAGTATCAGAAGGCAGGATGAAAATTCAGCTGCTATCTCCTAGGCTTTCTCCTAGCCATGAGAATGTAACCAGGTGGAACTTACAGCTTTGAGTATGCTGCTGCAGTAACCAAGGAGACATTTTCTTTTCTGGGTCTAGTAACCTTGGGGTATTCAGATCGAGACAATATGAGGAGCTAGATGCAATGATTCCTGTCCTCAGCTGCCTGACCTGTCTGGCTCCATCCTTTGCTTGGAATTACCTACCTAATGATGCAAGGATAGATGAGGTGTGCATGCAGTAGCTGCTGACAAGCTGTACTTAACAGCTTGTGGTGTACTCACTGAATTTAAAGTTGGTGCCAGTTTTCCTTCCTAGGCTGGGCTGAAAAATAGCAAGGTTCAGCAATGTTATACCTGCAAGGTCCCTGCAGTGGTAGGTGGATTCTTTGCTGTCTCTGCTGTGGTTGTCCAAAGCCAACTCTGAACAAAGCCCTTTTGATTATTACACAAGCCATAGGATAGTCAGAAGATGGTTGCTCTTATATCTCTGAAAAAAAACCAAACAAAACTATTTCAAAACTAGATTTCCCCAGACTGAGGTATAGCAGACCCAGAAAACCCCTTGGGAAATGTTGGCTCAAGCAGTTTATGTACAAAACATTTCTGAGTATCATTGAACTGTATATGTTGTTGCTGAGCATATGAGACAAATATGCTCCATGTGTCAAAAATAAGCCAGGGAAGTGCTGTAGCTGCTGTTTACACCAAAGGCTCCTTCACTTGACAGCTTTAGATATCTTAAAAGCATAAACATTTTACAGACAACAAGTTGCATTTCCTTCACTAACAGCTTTTTGAAATTATGGCAAAGAAACCCATAAAAATGCTTATGCATAATTCTCCTCCCTCACACTCACTTTAAAGCTCTTTAACAAAGTAATTCTCCCCCATTGTGGTAATAAGAAAAGAACTTGTTTACCAATTGTACACTGAAATTTAAGTTACTGGAAGTAGCAACAGGTTTGTAGTGACAGGTCACTTTAGATTGGAGTTTAATTTATGAAGATTGCTTTACCTGAGGCTATGGTAATCTATGCCTTTGGAGTAATTCACCCTCTGCCTCATTTCAAATGCAGTCAAAGACTGCCGTATTTCACTATGACAATGTAATCACAGATCCACATTAAAAAGTCATTATTGTTTAGAATCCAGCTTGGTTTGAAAAACACTTACTATAAAATTCAACAGCCTTTGTAAATTACCCAAAGGTTTACTCAAGAATACAAGGTGCAGTGATTTAAATCTGGAACTTACTACTTTATTGATTAGATGGGATTTTTAGGTCACTGCATTTACGGGAAATGATTAGTGAGTAATCAAAGTAATAAACTCCTTGATGTTGGCTCATAAATAATTATGAATTGAATTTTCTTTATCAAGTATTAGATAAAAACTAAGTTTGCCATAAAATATCTTTTGAGTTTCCTTTCCCTACAGCTTTCTGAAAATCAACAATGACAAAACCAACAATGACAAAATCAACCATAAGCATAAGTTTCCTGATTTTTTTTCTCTCTCTCGGCTTTTTAAACCAGAAGGAATGTACTCTCAAAGATACATCTATCACACTCAGCTTAAAGTTTTGTACTGAACCTCAAACTTAGCTCCACTTTCTTTTAAATCTTCTGCTGGCTTTCCTGGCACACTGTTAAACCATGTCACAGACAAACTCAATCTCCTTTGTGATGTATTAAAATGGAGATTTATATTCTAACTAACATTCAGCCATTTACACATCGCTCTACATATGGTGATTATTGAACTCCTACTTATCTTTACATTGTTCACGACTCTTCTTCATAGCTTTTTTTTTCCCCCTGCAAATTGAGAGAGTTTCAGCCCTGATTATTGTGCAAGAGTTTAAAACCGTAATAAAAACAAATGATGCAATGAACCAATTAAAATTGTTGTATATATTTTTCTTTAATTAGACATTTATGAGCTGTGAATTGGATCAGATATTCCCAGTGCACATGACATGCTGACATATAATAGCTGCTTTTGGGATGTCAGGTTAGTTTTTTATGAATGCAAATAGAGGAAGGTTTTCTTTTTTTAATTAACTTTAGGAATAATTTTGTTGCCTCTATTTACAATCCAGGTAGACAGTTCAGTGAAGGTTATTCAGGAGGTCTAAAAGTATTGCATTTAATTTGGGGGAGGGGGGAAGGGGCAGATTTCAATGCAGCCCCTTGGTATAAAAAAGCATTTCGTGAATGTTTTGGACTCTAGGAAAAAGTGAATGCTAAAAAGCTTGTTTACTCAGAGATATGTTCATTACCATGTTAATATCTGAACAGATACCAGGACAAATTCTTACTGGGAAATGAAATTTATGTGAGCAGTGTTGTTCCTCCCATCTGAAGCAAATACTTTTGAACTGAAAAATCCTTCTCTCCTCCATCCTTTCTTAATGCTGTGACTAAACTGGCCTTTGGATAGTTTTTTCTCTCAGACCCTGTTCTCAGAGCTGCTCTGCCTGTGTCCTAATGACACCAAGGATTTTCACTTCTGCACTGTGAATTGGTGCAACTTTTAGTGTCTTCCAGCTTTGGGGGTGTCACACTAACAGGTGATATCCAGTGCTTCAGGCAACAGTATCAGATAGAGCAACATGGAGATTGCTAGCAATATGTTCTTCTGAACGATCAGCTTCTATGCACCTTGTTCATGGCACAAAAGCAATACCCATATCTCACAGACAGCTTAGGGAAGGCAGGTTGTCCTGATGCTAAGTCAAGTACTGCTCCTATTCTGAGTGCTTTGGGTAATCTACTTTTTTATCTGTTGCCTGTTTGGAATAAAGCTGATATTGCTTAAAGTTTTATACACTTCACAGCATGCTAAGTTCTTCTTCACAGCAAAGTTATCATCCAAATAGGAGTTAGACTATCAAATAGTGACCTGTGGCCATGTCCCTGATGGAAGTGATAGTCTCATTTTATATAGTATAGTCAAAGCACTACAAATAAAATAAACTTTATAGGCATTTGTGAACTGGAAAAAAAAAAAAAAAAAACACAAAAACATATCGTTGCTTAAAAGTTAGCAGAAATTATAGACACCTAAAGTAACAAAATTAACAATTGCTATGACTCCTGTGAAGACAGAGTGAGCAGAGATACTCATTGATTATATCTAAATAGGGAATTTCAACGTGTAATTCTGAAAGAAATTAATTACAGATGAATAGTTACTTTAATCAGTGCCAACAAACTGTTCTTGAGCCCAGCAAAACCACCATAACAAGAATAAACCACTGTTGCAACCTTCTCAAGTGGGCCCGCAAGCGTGTCAGAGCAGAGAAGCTCAATGTTACCATACTATGCTTTGGACCTGGTATAAATCTTCTCTTGGAAGGTAAGCAGCAGTGAGAGGCTTCAGAGGAGCTATGATATCTTCCTCCCCATGAGGCAGGGCTGCTGTGGGATGCATGGGGAGTTGTACTCTGCAGAGGCTCTGACCTGCAACAGGCTGGCACTGAGCTCTTGTAGGGACATCACCCTAAAACACAAGTTCTCATCCACTGCAGCCAGACTTTGAAGTAGAAAAGTGCAATCAAATGAACAAATATCTGAAATCACCTTTTCTCAGTGTAACTTGGAGATAGTGATTTTAAGAAGGAAAGGCTCTCTTATCCTTCCTGATATTCATTTTCAGTGTACCAGCATCTTATTTGATTTGAGCAGAAACTCACTCTAATCACACTTCATATTGAATCTCCATTCATAACTCTAAAAGGGCTAATAATGAGGAATAGTTATTCTAATGAATGATAACAAATTGCTATGGACTCCAATGAGACAATAGATTCAAAATACTTTCTGAAAACCACTTTCCCTAAAAATAAGAAATTAAATCCATGAGTTACAGCTCTAAATTTCTCCTGTATGAATGACACGAGAATGCACTCTTTAATATCAGTTCTTTCCTCTGATTATAAAACCCATTCTTTTGAATAAATGGTATTATCATTGAGTTGAGGGCACTGAAGCTTCCAGAGGTTCTTGTAAGCCAAGTTGGAAAAGCAGTTTTTCTTCAATTTCCTTTTAAACCAGTTCCTGTTGAATAATATCCTTAAGTTGTGATAAAGCTAATCCTGAGCCTGGACCAAGATCATAAAGAATCCTAGAATCACAGAATGGTAGGATTAGAAGGGACCTTTAGAGAAGTCCAACCTACCTGCAGAAGCAGGTTCACCTAGATCAGGTCACATAGGAACATGTCCAGGTGGGACTTGAAGACCTCCAAGGAAGGAGACTCCACAACCCCTCTGGGCAGCCTGGGACAGGGCTCCCTCACCCTCACAGTAAAATAGCTTTTTCTTATATTTAAATGAAACTTTTTGTGTTCCAGCTTTATCTCATTACCCCTTGTCCTGTTGCTAGATACAATAGGAAAAAAGGGATGCCCCAACCTCCTGACACCCACCCTTT
This sequence comes from Urocolius indicus, assembly GCA_013401255.1. Lineage (NCBI taxonomy): Eukaryota > Metazoa > Chordata > Aves > Coliiformes > Coliidae > Urocolius > Urocolius indicus. The sequence goes on along the minus strand of WBNH01007808.1, from coordinate 138,720 downwards.
AGATATTTGTAAATGTTAATAAGTCTCCTCTTCTCCAGACTAATCAGCCCCAGGTCCCACAGCCTTTTTCTCATAAGGAAGATGCTCCAGTCCCCTGATCATCTTGGTGGCCCTGCACTGGCCTCTCTCCAGCAGTTCTCTGTCCCTCTTGAACTGGGGAGCCCAGAACTGGACACAGGACTCCAGATGAGGCCTCACCAGGGCACAGTAGAGGGGGAGAAGAACCTCCCTTGACCTGCTGCCCACACTCTTCTTGATGCATCCCAGGATGCCATTGGCCTTCTTTGGCCACGATGGCACATTGCTTGCTCATGTTTAGCTTATTATCAACCAGCACTCCCAGGTCTCTCTCTGCAGAGCTGCTCTTCAGCAGTTCGACCCCCAGCCTGTGCTGGTGCAGGTGGTTGTTCCTCCCCAGCTGCAGGACTCTACACTTGTACTTGTTGAACTTCATGAGGTTCCTCTCTTCCCTAGATTGGACTGTGGAAGCAGATTTTGCAAGCAGATAAGAGCCACATTCCTGTGAGAGCTTTGGCAAGAAAGTAAATAATCCTCCTCAGTACAGTTTACAATAAAATAAATTAACCACTGAAAGCCTGCAGTTTGGGTAAGTTGTGGCTAATAACATAAGTAGTCAATGGTGCTTTCTTCATGGATATCGATTTCTAACTGAGGTAGAGCTGTTCAGTGAATGTCCTAGCTCGATTAGAACATGCCATTTGATTGAGAGGGACTCAGGCTTTTATTCCTATAGTAGTGCCACCCTGGGTAAACATCTAATTGGCAGAAGCAATCAACTAGAACAGAGCACATTTCTGTGTTTATGTAGTTATTTCTGGGGTATTGCTGTGATAACAACTTCTCCAGCAGCAAACCCAGTGACTGGGAGCACATAAGAAGACCAGGCAGAAGGCAAACATAGCTTCAGACCACTGCAACGGCTGACAATGATAGTTACACAGGGTTGCAAAGAATAAAATCACTGTGTGAACATTCACTGACTGCTAACACTGCTCTTGTTCTTGATCTTATTTTACATTAAGCTATGGGGTTATTACAGCCTTCCTGCTGTACTCACACACTCCCACCTGCTGCTGCAGGATATTCATAGGCACTGATAAGATCACACAGAATCACAGAACCTTAAGGGATGGAAGGGGCCTGGAAAAATCACCTAGTCCAACCCCCCTGCCCAAGCAGGACCACCTAGTTAGGTCACTCAGGAGCTCATCCAGGTGGAGAGGAGGTTCACAGTCCCTTTGGCTACCACTTAGACAAAAAACCAATCAATTCACACCGTTAATAATCTGTTGTGATTTAAGGGCATGGATGTTTAGGCTCAATGTTACTTGGTAAGGGATTGCAGCTCATGCATCAGGACATCTTTGCATACCCAGCTGAGTATAGGTTAAAACTTGATGAAGTGGAGCTGGGTGAGAGTTGTGCTGATTTTATGCTGATGTAACAATCTCCTGGCTTGGGAGCAACTGCAGGACTAAGCCTTGAACTTCTCATGGGAGACTTGTAAGTCTCAAAGGATCCCACAACCAGAGGATCAGATGCATTTGACTCACATTTGCCATGCAAATGCCTATCTATAATGTTCATATTAGAGAAGGACTAAGAGTTCCCAAGGAGCAGCAAAGCTTACTATAGCAAGCAATTATGAGCCAGTCTTTCTTCTGTTATTAATTACTACTTCATTTTATGAGGTATTTTTGTGTATTTTTGTCTTCCCAGGCATTTATGCTCCTTGAATTATACAATGCATACAACAGTTTTAATGAATGTTAGAGACCTGCCATGTACATATGATGAAACACCTTCATGTGGCTTATGACTGGACTGGCTGATGCTAATTTGTGATTTCTCCCTATAAAAATAATAGCAAAAAATACACTTAAAAGTCCTTTAACCCATCACGTTGATAACATTTCATGAATGCCTGCCTGGTTACAAGGTTCTATGAAAAAAGACAGGATTAACTCCAGCAATGGCTCATCCAAATCTCAGAAATGATAGCTTAAACAGTTAGGTCAACAATCTGAGTGTGTGCTTTGGCACAAGTTAATATTCATTTGAGCCTTATCTAAAAAGAGCCAGGTGTTAGTGTAAATTGGCAAAATACTGCTTAATCCCATTGATTTAGATAGCTTCTTTTCCTTTCTTTCCCACAAAAGGAAAAGATGAATGAATTCAAACTATGGAGATGATGGACTCCTATTCAGAGGCTTTTGGACAGATTTAGGTAGAGCACTTCTTGTACATCTCAATAAGAGCAAGGGCTGCTTTAGCTTCTGTGTTTGCTCTGCACTAGACTCATGTTATCCCACACCCTCTCTTCTATATTTAACATATATGGAAATGAAAAAATAAAGAAAATATTACAGGATGATTAGAAAAATCTCACTTTTCCTTTGCACACAAGCAACACAGTGGGAATTAGTGACATTTGCAAAAGAGAAGAAAGGCCAGTGAGAGTCACTTTCCCAGCATCCATCTGTGGTGGATTGTTTGCTACAAAATGACCTTGCTTTTTCTTCCAACTCAGTGCTCAATGACTCAAAATTCGCTAAGAATTTGATTCAACCACTGCCAAGTGCAGCTATTTCTGGGAAGTATAGCAGCAACTATTTCTGCAGTATCAGCAGAATATATATACAAGAAACAGGAAAGGAAAAAACCTCCTAGTGCTATTAAAACAATGAAGAAATTTAAAATACCAGAAGATTAATAGAATGGGGAAGTAGTTTTTCCCTCACATGTATCATCATTAATGACTCTGGTGTCTCTTCTCACCTTCCCTTCAGTCTGACTGTGAAGTGGCGTGACAGGGCTGGATGTCCTATAGCTGCATCAGAAACTAGGACAACAGAGAAAAGTTGTCTGTAGATCAAAGCATTTAGTCCTGAAGCTCTGCACCTACACCATAAGCACTTCAGGAGCTTAACTTCAAACAACATCAATGCCCAGAGTGGACACAGTCTCTGCTGCTGCTGGGGACAAGTTATGTCCTGATGCTCTGTCCCACTGATACACTCTTCTTATGGTACCTCTCTATAGCAGTCAACAGTTCATGAGAACTTCACTTGCAAATAATTGAGCTGGAAGAGCATAGTCTCAAATCCAGAAATACTTAAAAATTCAATTTCCTAATGACTGAATCTTCTCAGGACAGTAAAGTGGAACATTTACAGTAGAAGAAGCAGCAGATCAAGGCTTAAAGTACTTGTCAGATCTGGTCGCTGTAGACTCATGAGAGAAGCAGCTCAGGAAGTCAGAAAACAAGGAACATCAGAAAGCAAATATAGAGCATTTCTATTTAGCTACCTTCAAATGTCTTCTTCTATCTGGAAAACAGAAGATGAAAGATTACATTTTTCACCACTTGAGTATTTCTAGGCCAAAGATATAATAGTTTTAATTAGCAATATAGAAATGTAACAACAAAAAAATATCATCTTGGCAATATACTTCATTGAAAAATAGCCAGGGAAAGTCCCTGAGAGCTATTAATTAAGTTTCTAAATCTGTGAATACCCACACATACCTAAAGGGAGCAGAAAAAGCAGTTTCCTGCCAGCTTTAGCTTCAATTCCGTTTCCTTGCACCTACAAGTTTGCCAGCATAAATATTTCCTGGGGTCATTCAGTCAGCAAAAAGTAAAAATGACATCAGTTGGTTGTCAGTCAAATCACACCCATGTTTTCTTACTTGCCTTCACAAACATTTCTGTCATTGCCAGCAATTCAGAGACATGTGTTTTGAGTTGCTTTTGCTGCTGTATTTTGAAAAATTAAACATTTAGAAGTTTATTGGGTCAAATCTTCAATATATGCCTCCTCTAAAAGCCAGCACAAAAAAAACCCCATGAAACTGGACTGACCACTGTCTTGAATCAATGCTGCACTTCCTATTGTTTTGCCTTTAATGAGATTAGTGCTGCTCACTCCCATGCTGTGTTAATAATTTAGCCAGGCTGAGTCTCTCAGCTTTTGCCATCCTGAGAAGGACTGGGATGAAAAGGTTATATCCTGTCTGGATACTGTGAGTTATGCAAAATCATGTTTTAGGCAGAAGTTAGTGAGCGATAGCACCAAACCTGGTGTTGCTCTCTTTCCATCCCCAGGAGGGAGAGTGATAGGGCACTTCTCAGCCTGAATACTCACTCCTCTGCTTCAGAATGTGTCATTGAGGTGACTAATTGCACAAGCACTAATCACAGGAACACACTCAATGCGTGTTAGTCAATACAGATTGCTGTGATGTCTCACTAAGGCAAAGCTTCTGAGGGGGGCAAACATGTATAAAAGATGGAAACTCTTTATATCTCTGCCTACATTTGCTTTTCATTTTCATTCTAACTACTGGTTAAGTAGTAATGATCTAGGCATAGGGCATTTTCTGAGGATTGATGATAGACTGACAGGCGTTTATGGCCAGAGGTGTAGCCAAGGGTGCCATTAGTCCCAGCTGGTCATTAATCCCTGAGAATGCCCTGTGTTAAGGTCACTATTGCTATTATTAGATGAAAATGAGAGCAAACACAGGAGTATGGATTTTTTTTTTAGGTGATGCTGCTATGATTGGAATGTATAAGATGCTTCTAGGAATTAATGACTTCCACATTAGGAAATCCAATTGCCTGAATTATCTGCACACTGCATGAAGCAAGTTACCCTTATTCCAATACTTTAAACTTTTTTTTAACCTCTCCATTAAAAAAAAAAAAAAAGCTTGTGCCAAGCTAAAATGGCTTTTCAAAATCAGAATTCCCAGCTAAGCCTTTTTGTTACACAACAGTTTCAAAAGCAGCAGCCAGGAGATGTGAATTTCCTGACTGGACCTGCCACCTGTGATGAGAGGTGCTCTGGTAAAAGAACTCCCTAAAGTTTGAGCTTAAATTGAGGAATCCTAATTCAGAGAGTTCTGTTTTTCCCTACATCTATTTGAGTCAAATCTCTGTTGGATAGACAGTACTAGAGTATTTGAATGAAAATACAGGTAGCAGAATGCCTAGGAAGCAGTCTGGAGTTAGACAACAGAGAACACAATGCATGGGGAACTGCTGCCTCTCTCTGGATGTAGGACTCTGCACATAACAGCTCAGGAAGAACCCTTGGTGCTTTCTGCTAGGAAGGCTCTCCTGAATACGTCTATACCTTTTCTTGTAAATAGCTGGGTGAGGATTATCCTCTTAAACCAGAAGCTGTGGAGATGCTGAAACTGCATCTGTTTTGTTCTATAAATAGCCTTTCATTGAAATTTAATGAATAAGTAAATAAATGAAAGGTACTATGAACTGTGAGAGTAGCCATAAACTATGACTGGATAGTAAATTGAGATTTCTCATAATCCCTCATAAACCCTTGAACAGAGTAGTGGCAGAGGGGAGAACAGTAGAACTAGTTTTAAGGTATCATGTCATCTTGAAAGGAAATATACCTTGTCATAGCACCAGACCTTAAGAAGATCTGTACTGTTCAGATGAAGAATTCACCTAATCCTCTGTCCTTTTCCCATTGAGTCTAAAATCTGACCTCTGAGCAACAGTAAGAACGTGGGTTTTCCCTCCTATTACCTTTCATGCTGAAGACATGATCAGCTCCTGGGATTTTCTGAGCTTGAAATATTCTGTCTATGTAGTAACTCCCTACAATGTTTTCTTCCAAGTTCTTTGTTTATTCCACAATGACTTCTAGTAAGAACTGTCATATATCTATTACTGAATTGAACTGAACTCCAGCACAGAAAGAGTCAGTGATCGCTCAGCCTCTGTCCAGCTTTACCAGACTACTCAAGCTTTCCTAGACCTCTTATGTTCTCCTAATTGTTTCTTTTCCAGGCTGAAAAGTTCTTGCTCAACTGCACATTTGTTATAAACATATCCATGAGAAATTTTGGATGATAATTTTATCTGACTGCTTTGAAACTTGTCCAGGGTTAGCCTGTGCAGGGAAAACACCCAAACTTCAGAGATGGATTCTGTCATTCTTGTGCATGAGGCTTGAAAGTGAAATCGATGGAACTGCATTGAAATTAAGAGTGGCAGAAACTTCTGCTTACAAAGCAAGGTATAAGTTACCACTCATTTGTTCTGGTCTGATAATGTTGCAAGGACTACTCCTATGGTGTAGATCAACTGTAATGATTAAGGCCCAATACAAAACGTCTCATCTCCCATAGACATGTTTCAGGTGGACAGCATCCACATTTTTATCTTTTCAGTTTTAACAATTGGTTCTGTAAATACTAGTCATGTAAAATGAGATTCCAAGGAAAGTTTTCCGATATTGTTCTATCCTTTTTCAAACTTAAATTCATTACCTCAGTCTTTTTAAATTTGCCTATGTACCTGACATGAACTTGCCTAAAATCTAAAATGCTTTTTTTCCCCCCATATTATTTCTAGTATGCTGACTTTGAAAGGTTATTTGGCATCTTTCAGTGCAAATCTTGGTAGTGAGTTGAAAAGTACTGTATGACACAGTCTAACTTATTTTGATAATAATAATAATTATAATATAATAATAAAAAGACTTTTTAAAAATAGTCTTGTCTGCAATCTGTTTTCACCTTACAGTTTAGTTTTCATGTGTTCAGGATGGTTTGATATAAACTTTTCTTTTCCTGCCTAATATGTGTTTTATTGGTTGGAGAGTAGGACACTCAAGAAACAAGTGCAAACAGAGTTTTCTCAATCTCCTACCTAGGAAAGCAAAGGAGACTGTGTATAACAATACTTTGATATGGAGAATAATGAAAATGTATGTTGAAGGCTCTTGTTTTGGCATGGGAAACATTGCTTTCTGTTGCCAGTGCAAAAAGACCAGGAAATCTCTTTGGTTGGGTTTGCAGTGGCTTCAATTTTTTATATGAAGCATTCAAATAGTGAATAGCACAGGTATTAGGAAAGCACAAATTCCGACTTCCATGGTACTGCTGTACTTTATTGGAAGGAGATTTGTCAGTGTGCAAATACTGGTGATTCAGAACTGCCCGTCTGTGTGTGGAAGGGTATTGTTGCAGATTTTGCTCGTGTTGTTTTGCTTGTATGGTACATTGCCTTGTCCCATCATTTGCTAGGCTGATTTTCCTTAAATGAGTCGCACTCTCAGGTCTGGTTTGTTAAGCAAGTCATGCCTGATGGCAACTCAGGGAATTCCATTAGAGGAGAGTGGGCTTGCAGACATTTTTCAGATATCCATCGATTGATGGGTTTGCTGGATCATTTGAAATGCTGATGTAATGAAAGGTGTGACAGTACTCCTTACAAAACCTGACTTTCAGCCAACAACATGAAAATTATGATCTTATCCTGTGTGGTAAATATCAGATTCTGGAGAAGAAGCTGTAGCTAGCTTCACCTTTTTATTCCAGGCCTATAAATGAGTTTACACACAACACAGCAACCTTAAGTCAAATATTTGCTCTAGGCCCTTACCCAAAGCAATTTGTATTTACACCCAGGTGATCACCTGGCCCATTACATTCCCCTTCTGTAAAATCTGTTCTGCCGTCTTCCTTCAATGTGTTTCTCCGTCATTACATCAGTGTTTCGCAAATATCTGTATTCCTACCCTGAATAAGATTATTAAACTCAAATCAGGGATTGTGAAATGCTTAATATGAAACAACTAAGTCTGCAAAAGCTAATAATCAAACAGAAAATGGGAGAAAAAAGAGAGAACCAGCTTGTAGAGTGTGAAATTGCAGAGTAGTGCTGTTCCCAGGACTTGGTGGCACTCCTGTCTTCTCACCCCACTTCAGAGAACCCAGAGCTTTGGTACATGACCAAAGCTGCAGAGTTTCTCTCAATTTTGCTGCTGCTTTATAAAGTCATCACTTATAATTGAGAGGAAATATGTATGTATAACCTTTACAAAGACTGCTTGCTTTGGTTGAGCGTGAACACTCAATATAGTGGGGAGTGTCATCACAACCACACCTTTTCTGTAACTGTCCAAACAATATACTTTTCACCTAGAGAAAAAAAAAAAAAGTCATTCCTTCATGTACCACAGAAAAAAAACCAACAAAAAAAAGGGAGGAAAAAAGTAAAGCAATTGAGATGACAAGAAAAAAAACAGGCATCTTGGTTAGGGATTTGATCCAAAAGCAACACTTTACAGATAATGGCAGAGAAAACGGTATAAATTGTATGCTCTCTGGCCTAATTCACAAAGATTACTTACCATAAGGTACCACTTGAGTAATATAAAAGAAAAACACATAGATATGATGGGAAACGTAAGCAGCTGACTCCTTTATGTGGCAGTAAACTAGGGTAATCTATCCCTGTCCACTAATGTTTATAAACATATTGTAAACAAGCATAAATGAACAGCTCATCTCTCTGGGGGGACCAGATGCATCCTTAACACTGATTAAGTGTTTTGTTCTGCCTGAGTGTCTGGCAGAGGTTTATGCTTCGAAGCAGAGGGAGGGAGACAGAGTAATGACAGTCTCATATTCTCCTGGCTCTTTAACTGCTTTGGGGGATTGAGCAGGCAATATAGCCTGTATAATTCTACTGTTGGTTGTTCTCCGCAGCACACTGTGACGCAGGATACATTTTGAGTGTCAGGTTTTTAAAGCTACTTCCCAAGTCTCCTTTCTTGCAGAGGAAGCCAGAGAGATGGGCAGAGACAGGAGCAACAGAAGCCTGGACTCTAAAAAACAGCAAAACTTTCATTTTTGCAGCTTCCCACAGAAGTTAGGGTTGGGAATGATCTAATAAGTCACCTCATTCATGTCCTATGATCCTACAGTCAACTCCTACCGTTTATGTGGGGTGTGATTTTAAGAGCTGGATTTTATGGGCAGCTCTACATTCCTTCTCTCCCTCCTCATTAATTACAGCTGAAAACGCAATTCATATGGACTCAGATGAACTCTTTGTTGGGCAGCAGGGTGAGGATTTGTTTCTGCCTGTGTACTTAGCACAACAGAGATCAAAAAGTCTGAGTACACCTATTTGTTGGTGTGAAATCCTCAAAGCCACCTCCTAAAGCTTTCAAGTCAGAATGCTTTCTTTCCTGAGAAGACCAGTCTGTTGTTTCTGAGAGCTCTGCTGGGGAACCTTCCTCTGCTTTTCTGCCAAGATTCCCTGCAAGAATGGAAACTGGTAGGAAAGGATGAAAGATGGGCTTGGGGTTTTTTCGGAAACACAGAGATTAGTGGGTGTGTTTCCTAATAGTGCAATTGTTATTGCTCCTTTATCTTTAGCCAAATTTGCTTTTTCACTACTCATTGGTAAACTCTTAAGCAACTTTGTGGTAGTAATTTAATTAAAATAATGCTTGTGCTTGACTTATTTACTCATGTTACATTGCCTTTGGTAATAACAGGCAGCTGCTACAGCTGACAGAGTAACTTTTGAACCTCTAGGACTTGCCCATGAACTCTTATACTTTTAACTAAATAATAGAATCATAGAATGGTAGGGATTGGAAGGGACCTTTAGAGGTCATCTAGTCCAACCCCCCTGCAGAAGCAGGCTATTTCATCAGAAGCTGTGCACAGGCTCTAAGTAGCAATGTGTGAATGTAAAAGGTGTAAATGTATTTGTTTTCTCTTATACCAACAACCCAAACCAAGATAAAAGCCAAAATGAAATAATTCCTGCAGAGTAGTAAAACCTGTATCTTCAAAAATTATTCAAGCTGTGTGAGCAGTGCTAGTGCTACATGGATGTGTAAGTGGCCCCTGCTGCACACGTATCTTCCACTCACATACTTTTCCAGATAGCATACTAGCCATTCAGGTAAGACATGAAGGGAGAGAACTGTGATCAGCTCTGGGTAGCTCCATCAGCCACCCACCAGCTTCTCTTTTGGGCTGAAAGAACAGTGTGGTTGACCCCAGGACATAGCTTCAGGTTCAGTTTAGGTTGAGCCTTGGAGTGCTGCTCCATGGGACAAGTGGCAAATGGTGTCTTTTCCTACTGGGCATGTTAAGACTCAGGTCTGGGCTGAAGCAGTAGAAAGCAGAGATTTCTAAGGGGAAGCATCTTTCTTTATTTATGTGAAGTATCAAGGGAAAAATTCAGAGCACAAAATAATTTGTTTAAAGATGCAAATGATTTAAACAGCAAAAAAGGTCAAGAAGATTGATAGGAAAGCTTTGTTTCCCCTCAGTGACATGGAAGATGGATTGCAGTACAAATAACATTAGCTGCTTATATTCTTTTTCCCTTTCAGGCTAACACATCAGTGCTAATGAACCTGGTTGCTCCTTATTTATTTGTACACAAGTTCTACTACACATTTTAAACCAAAACCTTTTTTTTCCCCGATCATTGTAGATGTTTTCAGATCTATTAGTGTTAATAATTTTCCTCTTCACAGAAGGAAAACCTCAGTGAAGAAACCACAATCCTTAGGTCCAGAACACGGAGTAGATCCTCAGGGCAGCTGAAACGTCAGAAAAGTATTTACATGCTAAATCTGCAGTCTCCTTCATTTTCAGTTTCATTGCAACATTTTTTTTCCCATCATCAGTCAAACAAGTTTGGAAACAAGAAGGGCACAGATTTGTGAAGTATCATTAGAGACTGTGGCTGAAAAATATCTCTAATTGCATGCTCTCTGGGGACACAAGCAGCTCATGTGTAATCGCAGCCACAGCATCTGGGTCTGGAGTTCACACTTCACAGTCCCAGGTACCACAGCATCCATGTGTGGACCAAAACTCATTGCACACTTTAGAATCTGTATTCAACAGCCCCAGTATTTTCAGAAAAGTGGTGTACTCCTTGCCTAAAATAACAGACATCTCTTCATAAAAACAGGATGGAACAGAAACAGGAAGACAAGAGGAATGGAAAAGTGGATTTTGGAGTGAGAAACAGCACATCCCAACCTGGCTGCATGGAAGAGAGCTGTGTGACTTCTCTTGGGCATTCAGAGTGCCTCTGTACACAGACAAAAGTGCCTCTGCAAATACAGTGCTCTTGAGTAACTATCATTTTGTGCTCAGAATTCAGGTATAACAACAAGAAAATCCAGATGCCTATGCTAATTGGGATTATTAGTTACTTCAGTTACAAGGACAACACAGATGTAAATTGCCTGTAAGCAAAATTTGGGTCTGTGTATGTTTACAACCAGCAAGTTAGTATCTAAGCACAGTCTAGCTTCTCCTGACAGGTCTTTCTAGGAGGTGGTAGATGCAACAGGTAGTAGAAGAGCACCCTATATTAGTTGTTGGGAGTCAGTTCCCTGTATGCTCACTTCCCTGGCCACTACTAATTTTAATTGCCAGGCAGAAGCTCTGATCTATACCTCATGTCTGAACTTTAGTTATCAAGGAGGGCATTTTTCCTTTCTCCACCGTGGCCGAGAAAAGACATATAATTTCGCATGTCTCCTCAGCCTTAACATGTAGGTGGGGTTGTCACTTGTAATCTAGGGAGAATGCATTTCACAGTGAAAGCAGATGAAATGGAGCCTTAAATTTCTTCCAGGCTTTAATGCACCAGAGCCAAGAGCTGTTGTGAAATGCTCAGTGAGTTGCTCTGTTCCTCCAGAGCATGTTGCCTGTTGCACAGTGCTGAAGGAATGTGGCATGTTGTAGTGCTGGAAGGGTCATTTTTCCACTATGTTTCTCATCATCAGAGTGTGAGGAAGAGGAAGAGAGAGATAATCTGAACCCATACAGAACAGGATCAAATTTCTATTATATACACATCTGGAAGCAAATGCTACGTTAATTATTATATTGATTTTCTCTTCTTCTGGCTGTTCTTCCACATAACTATTTGTTCAGCTTGCTTTCTTATCTAATGCCATGGGGAAGCTTAGCTTTAAAGCTGGTTTTAGCTGTTCAGAAAATAAGAAGTAATTGGAATGCCATCCGTTATCAAGTTACTACATGCTTGCAAAGCACAACTGTCCCTAGAGAATGGGCACGACGTTCATTTCTAGGCAAAAGAAAAGTAATCCATGGATTTTGTTGTGCAGAAAGGTGCTGTCCATGGCTCAAACACAAATGTGACAGGTGTCTCATACCATTCAAGTAACAGCAAGATGACCAATTAGCCTGGCTTGCTACACACATCATCTGTGGAGTTCCACGGAGCCTCAGCTTTCATATCAGCTGTAGATCTGAGAAGTGTCTGAGCATCTCTTGCCTGAAAGCCTCCATTGTTACCTCTTATTTAGGCCTCTCTTAAACTTTGAGGATTTCTTTAAACTTGAAACAACATATCCCATGTTTTCCTGCCTTGTTTCTCCTTCAAAATATCAACAACCCCTGCCATTTCTTTTGGACCTATTGTTATTTAGTCCCTTCTGCAGTTTCTATATGTAAGAGACAATTAATATAAGGTACCTCACCACACAACTTTCTTTTCACTGTACAATACTGTGCATAAGACAGCCTGTAGAGCATCTCACTCATGTTAAGCTGTATGTTACCTACTACTTAATGCATATGTAATGTAGAAAAAACTGGGAATGAGAAATGGTTATGGCTGATTTGACCTTACTTCATAAAACGTGAGGCCATTTCTGCCAATCCTGATCTCATTGTAGCTTTAATGACCTCATCTAATTATTGCTAACTCAAAGACCTTTCGTGCTTTAATGTGAGGCAGAGAATGCACACCAGCAAACTAATGAACTCATCACACTGTGCTAGTCTTTAACCAGGAACAGGGATTCATTTGGAAAATTAGAAAGAAAAAAAAAATACATTAGGGAGAGGAAGCTTGAGATTAATTCACATTTATTTCCCTGACTTGAAAGAGGAAATGATAATGACATTGCTGGAGGGGGAAAAAAAAAGTAGATGAAAATAATCTTATTGATTGCTGTAAACTGTTGAGTGAAACGAACAGAGAAATGTGTTGCAATTCTGGAAAGAAGCATGGAAAGATACTTTGGGGTTCTATTTTTTTGGCAAGTACAGCTCATCTAGATTAGCCTGTGGCCACAGGAAAGTTTGTAACAGGAGAATCACCCAACTTAGGAAAAAGGGAGACACTGAAGCATTCACCCAAGTATTATGGCAACATGAAAGAGCATTAATTTCTGCATATGGAAAACGTAAAATTAGTCCTTTTACCAAAAGATTAGGTAATAATATTCTCTCTTTCCTTAAACATAGATCTGTTAATGAACAAGCTTGGCTCCAATCTTTTAAAGAATCAGAAATCGGTGTTTCCCACCAGCAGGTGGGACAGGTTATTATAAGTTATTAAACTGCCCAAATCAATGTTTTGCCCCAAAATATAAAAGTAGAACATCAATATCATAACACTGTGAACTTTAACAGCAGGGCACTCATTGCATGTTAATCAGCTTTCAAAGAAGGCCTGAAAATGTCAGGAGAGTGAGGTGTCTTATGAAATTCCAATTCATTTCTGCTTCTGGACAGATGAAGAGTATATAGAGAACAGGCTTTCTTACAGAAGAAGGATATTTGGTTCATAGTTTCTCAGAGCACCTGGGAAACAGAGTTTCCCTCACAAGGAATACAGGAAAATTTCATCACCCGTGGGATTTTTTTGTTTTGTTTTTCTGATTTTCAAGTAAAAGTGTCTTTAAATGTCTTTTAAAGAAATTCCAGTGAAGCATTTTGTTTTACATGGGAAATTCAAATTCATCTGCACTTAAATGTTTTAAAGAGCAGTCTAAAAAAAAAATGTAAGTAAATATAAGCAGCCATATTTCCTGACAGTTTAATTGTTGACTTCCCAGCACCTACATGCTGGGATGGATCTCCTAACTCAGTGGCTGTTCTCACACTACCCTCATGGGATGCTGGAAATGGTGTTTCTCCAGTACTGGCACCCAAGTTGTCAATTTTTTGGTTGCTTCCTTCAGCTGAGTTTTATGGGTAGCAGGGAACCCTGGACTTAGTGAGAAAGGTGGCTACCAAAGTGTAAACACGATCCCCACATCTCCTACATCCATGACTAGGTCCCAGCATGCTCATGAAGTATGAGAGAGACCATGATGCTGTCATAGCTCATGAGGCAGAAAAGCAGTCCCAGTCCACATCATGGAGCATTCTGAGACATTCTGCTGTTGACAATAGAGGTTAAGTTCAACAAATGGTATAAATAGTTGCTTGAAGAAGACTTTCAGACCGACCATTCTAATTTCACCCTGAAGGCAAATGTACAACATGCAGTGATTTCAGATGGGGCAGCTACACGAGCAGGTTTTGAAAATCCCACCTAAGTAATTCAATTTCACAACCCTCCCTGCTGAGTTAAGCAATATTACTTCATAAACAGTTTTCCATTCCAAAAGCAGACGGGAGAAGATATTTCCGTCACCTTTCACTACTCAGAAGTTAGGTCTTAAACTTACAGCCTCCTGTGCTTTGAAGAGGTTGGGACATGGCACACTCAAGTTTCCTGCTTAACTCATTCCTTCTTGAAATTTTGACTCACTCTAGTGAAGGAGGATGCTTTGGTTCTATTCAGAGATATAACACATTCATGCCACCAAGTAGACAGATGAGTACTTCTTCATTTTAGTGGCATACAAATCTAACCCCACAATTCACAATCCATGGACTATTCATATGCAATTCTTGTACATTTACTAATATCAACAGGTTGAAGAGTACCTATTTAAATTCCCTGTGCTTAGAGATTTGGGAGACTATCATAGAATCATAGAATCATATCTGATCCAGGTGAACCTGCTTCTGCAGGGGGGTTTAAATAGATGATCTCTAAAGTTCCCTTGGTCAAGAACATCTGAAATTTGCCATCCTATCCTTTTTTTTTTTTCCCACAGATACCTGCATTGCTGAAGCCCCTCTTTAAGCCCCCAGTGTTGTACTGGCTTTTATCAGTTGAAAATTTGGCCCTTACACTCAATTATAGAAAGAGATATATTTTCAGAATGTCAGGAAACAGGAACATTGTTGATCTTTCTTCACTGGTGGTGATTTCTCTCCATTTTCCAAAACATATAGGCTTCTGTTTATTACATAAAGACAATCACTGGCAATACTACCTGTTTAGACACATAATTAAACATGAAATTAATCGACTTTGGAATGGAATCCACAAGGAATTTGCAGTTTTAGTCATACAAAATTGGTCAAAACCAAAAGTTCACTTTTTGAAGAAAACAAAATTATCTTCTTCCTCCATCAAGAGCCAAAGTGATCCCAGCAAAAATAATTTGAGTTGATTGATTTGGAAGAAAAATGTGAGCATTGGAAAGTAATTTCTTTGAGGTGAATCATCATTTATTCAAAACTCCATGTTTTGTTTATCTGATTTCTCCACATGGGATATTTAGGGACGTGGAAAATCAACAACTTGCAGGTGGAAAGGGCTTCAGTAGTCAGTTTCTTTTCCTGTGCTCTTTGCAGAAGTGGTAAAATGGGATATGATCAAATGATCCATGTTGCTGATAGTAAATTCCTCAGCGATTCACTTCAGCTTGTGTATGCAATATATCCTAGAGCCCTCTCTGACCTTTTGATTCAGCATTTGCTGGAATCAATTTATAGGCTGCCCCTTTGATGCCATTAAGCACATTGTGCATCAGTTGGAGGCACTTGGATGGAAGCAGATGTAGCGTAACCCTTAGTGTGTGTGTGTGTTATCCAAAGAATCTCTGCAACTCTTCCACTCACCTAGAAATGGGACAGAATGTTTTGTGTCCCTTGGGATAGTGTGTAGGAGATGTCTCTTTAAGGTAGCAAGGTCCATAGACACAGCTGTAAGAGGGAGTCCTCCAAGGTCTTTCAGGTTGTTACTTTTAGAATTCAGCTCTCCCCTCCTATGTATCTGATTTTGGAAAGGTTAACGAGTGAGGAAGGATGAACATTAATCCCGAGTTGCTTCCAGAGTGTTTTCTCTTGAACTAAACATCAACTACAATGATGATACGAAGAAAAATACTAAGCTTCAATGCTTCAAGATGTTATTGTTCTCAGGGTACAGCAATTTAGCTCCTTTTATAGTACACATATAGATAATGCTTTAGAAACTAATCCTGTTCTATAAGCAACATAATCACCTTTCAAACAACACTAATCTGAGTGCTGACACTATCAGAAGAGCTTTTAATTTTTCACACTGATGTACAGAGATCCCATTTTCTACCAGTTAGAAAATAAAAAAGAGCACAATCAGGGCAACTGTAGCAATTGCATGCTCTGCACCAATATCATCACATTGCAGGCTTCATGATTTGGAAATTCAGTGTGCTTTCTTTTTGTTCCTAGGAATTTTGATACCATACTTCAATCCTTTCCCACGGGAAAGAATTTGTGATATTTGGGCAAATAGAATCTTACCTAGAATCCTCTACAGTTATCTATAAACGAGGTGAAGCCATTAGAGAAAACAAAGATCTAAAAACAGAGAAGAGAAAACTGAGAGCGAACAGTTGTTTGAATTCTGAACTTGATGATTTGTATCTAGGATGAACAGTATGTTCCCACCAGAATACAACATTCCTCTGGTGGTTTATTATGGTTTGTTTTTTTTTTTTTTGTAGTTACATATAGTTTAAAGTGAATACCATATGTCTAAGATTCCTTCTATCTTTTGCTACACAGTTTGGAAGTGGGACAGAGAATATGAAAGTACACTGGGACAAATTATCAAGCTGCCTATGTTAACATCACACTGTTGAAGGCACCTGAACATAAGTCTCTTTTCTGTTGAGACCTACCATTCACTGTCTGGAACAAACTCTGAAGGCAGAGATATCCTCACCAAGGATTAATTCTGTTCTTTGTGCAACATGTCACAGACTAGATAGATCATAGTCATCTTGATTACAAAGTGCAAGTGTTCCATGCACTTGTGGCAGCACATTAGTTAAAATTACTATCATCCTGTCTTTCAGGTTAACAGTTCTTCAGGATAGGGTAGAAATATCCCTACCCACCCTGTCTCCCTGCATTTGTACTTCTATTAACTGCAGTAGCTCAAAGTATGCTTTCTTATTCCATTTTGATTGCAACAGGACTCAGGAGCAAGTTGAGACAGCATATGAGTATTTTTATGTGCAATGTCAAAGTTTGAAGAACTATGGCAAAAGTTAATATAACTCAACAAGAACACTTTATCTAATAACACAAAGGAAAACACATGAAGCAAACAGTAAATACATACAAATCATAAAAAACAGAAGGGGAAATGAGATCACTTAAGGCAGTTCAAGCTCTGACATGCAGCATGGACCATTGAAATCATCTCCTGTATTAAGGAAAACATTCACTTCATTGGGTGTTGCATGATGGATGACTGTGTGAGCCTTACTAAGGTTTGAAACAAGCCTCAGATCTCTGTAACGAAAGTGTTGCCTCTGATTTCAACAGGATTGCCTCTGATTCACGTTGCTGTGAGCAAATGGAACAATTAGCACCAGACAACTTCACCACCTCCTCTCACACAGTTCCTGATCTCCCAGACAGTTGTGACATAACTCATCTTAAGCATGAGCCCTTCACAAAAGCTGTTTTCATAACTCGAGTTCTGCTTTGAACTATCTTCTGTCATCGTAGGCTGCTTCATTAATTCTGAGAGGCAGGCAGCAGCTACAGTGAGAACATTTCAGCATCATCACTAATGCTTTATCTAGGTTACTACTCTCAAAAAGCTTGCAGCATTTCACTTTCTGCTGCCTGTTTAGGATGGTTGTAACATAAAGGGATGAAATGGTAAAAAGATCATATTTTAAACCCATGTAATTATAAAATTATTTCTAATAATTTCTAATAATAAAATATCATATAATTACAAAGTAATAAAAATGTAATAAAATTGAGTTCTTAAGAAGATTTAAAATGTAATTGTGTCTTTTAATGTTGCAATAATTGTACAATTAAAATTACAAAATCACATATATAATTAAAGCAAAAGCTCCTGCCTTGAGTGTCTGAGACTCTCACTGCATCATGTTCATTAATGAAGTCTCGTTTGACAAAAGACTAACATAAACTTAAAACTCAGTTGAATTGTGGGGCTTGGTTTTGACTCTGCTTAGATGCAGTATAAATCAGACTACTGATTTCTGACTGACAGTGCATCCTTTTGGCTGCTAAATTTACAATCAGCCTCATTCAGTTTTCTCCACATCCTACACTTGAATCTTCCCTCACTTCCATTTTTTTTTTTCATTACAAGACCTGCAACCGGATTGATGGATAGTGTCTGGGGACAGTCATAGATGTTTGTGATATCCAGTACTACATCATTTTGCCCCAGTCTCAGTGTGCCTACACTAACCTGAGTCTTCTGCCTTCCCAAAATGTCACAAAGGCAAATACACTAAAGGACTGAAAGACAGGGAGATATTCCAGATTGCAACCACTGAAAAACTGCGGTCACAGAAATAGGCTTTATCACTTTCTTATTGAATCTTGGGGAGTTTAGACTTCCAATTAAAAAGGGAATTTTACAACTGAGGTGGAAAAGGGAATGTATAAAAATGCAGCTATAGATTCTTCCTATCAACTTCACAGCTTCAGCAACTGTCTTTGATTGATAGGTAAAAATACACATGCATTCCACATAACACATTCAGTCCATAGAAAGAGGCAGAACTGACAGCCCAGCAAACAGAGAATTTTACAGTCTCCCTATTCTTGTGTTCTTTGACTATTGTGGGATTTCCAGGATGATTTTACCCTTTTCATCCTGAAAATAAGCTACTAATCAAACAAATAATCTTCATTATGGGATTAAATCCCATTTTAACTACCATAGTACCTGATAAACCACGTTTTTTCAGAGTTACATGAAACAATTCCTTACATTTAAGTAGCCAAATCACTGCTGTTCCAAATATGTGTTTCCGTAAATACATCATAGTTTAAAAATAACTCTAAAAGGATGCTCAACAGCACCTTTCCAGCTACATAAATCCAAAACAGTGGAGAATACAGAAGGGAACTGGGGCTTTTGAATTTAAATGGACAATTTTGTCAATGAATCAGTTTCAGCAAGAGATGTTAATAGAGCATAGATCAAAGCAGCTTTAGAATCTATTTAAGATGGTAAAAGCCTGTTTATTCACACCTCCTTCACACAACCTGTCAGGTGTTTTATCTATATTAATCTTTCTAAAGTGTAGGTGTCACCTATTAAAGGGAGTTAAAAAATACACATTAAAGCACATGGAGGTGAGTTATACCTACAAAAGCCAAGAACTTCAGAGGTTGGAGATCTGTAATGACATTCTTCCAGACAAGACCTAACTGTGCTTATAGACATCAGTTTTGGAGTGATGTTTGATGAAAATAGAACAGTTATGGGGACAGGGACAGACTCACAGGCTGATTTGTATAAGCACAGAGAGCTGGAGGGAAAAATAGGTAAGAATTCACTGAAATTTCTTCTTGATTTCTGTGAAGTTTTAATTTGTAGAATGATTTCTCATAAATTGCAGCATACACGTGAACATCACTGGAGATTCAAGAGATATTGCCTTGGGAACCAGCCCTGAAGATCTCTAGCTGGTGAGAAAGTCTCGATGAAGAAGATATTGTGTTTACATGCTGCTCAGAAGTTGCAAGTGTCTCAGCCAACGTTAGAAATAAGTGGTAGGACCAATACACACTGTGGAAGGCTTCCACAGATCTGCTACAGTGTGCAAGCACTGTCCCATTTTGCTTGTTTTATACTTTGTTTCTATTAGCTTGACAAAACAGGCTACCTGTACACATAAAGTGGGGAAAAGAAACCCATCCTGTATATCATTATTGCCTTGTACTGCACCTCCTTTACCTACCTACCTAAGAACAGAAAAAGAAAGTGCTATTAGCAACTCATATTGATGAAATCATCACATTTATTATATTTTCTATTTATTCTTCCTTCCAAAGACTGGTTACTTGAAAGACACAGGAAAGAGTTGTCTTGGAAATGGTGTTACTCTGAATTCTTCACTTCAGATGTATGCTTTTATATACTTGGGGAGCTTTATTTCAGAGAATGCTTTGGGCTATGAAAGGCAGAGCATCTAATGATTGCAGAACATGACTCTATTCTCCTAATCAGGTATTTATTACATCACATTAAAATCCAACAGAAATGCCATAGCAAGGAAGAGATCCAACCATAATTCTACTTGCTGCATTTGTTTCCTTGAGAGATTCAGCCTGGAGACAGGAAAACAGGGAACTTTTCTCCTTGCTGTGCTTGTAGAGAATTGCACTAATTCTGCAAGGTCCTGAGACACACAAAACAAAACTGTAAGATAAATTAAGTAAAAAAAATACGATCAAGAAGTTACTCTACTGAATGGGGAACTGAGATGCCTACACTCTGTTTCCAATTTTTCCAGGCACATCCTCTGGCTTTGGGCAGGACACTTCACCTATGCATACTTTGATTTTCCCTTCTGAACTCCAAGCTATATCATATACTTGCTCTTTGTTCTGGTGCAGTGCTTCTCCCACTGAATCTCAGCTTCAATTGAGACTATCAACTACTATCAACTGTTAATAGTAAATAAACATTATTCAGTACATCTCAGAATGCCAACTCAGGCTCAATATTTTGTATGTGTGTTTATTAGCAGTAGTTATAATGTTTGTTTCATAGAGAAAGCACATATCACCTATGCAATAATCAGTTTTGGCAGTGGTGAGGTGAAACTAAATTAGATATTTGGTGCTGTAAAAGAATGGAGAGCTAAGATGTAGCTGCTTTTCTTGAAATATCTTACAGGATACAGAAAAATCTCCAAATATCTTCACAGAAAAGATTGGTCAAAACCAATAAAAAGACAAAAAAGAAGATACCTGCTGTTTGCACCATGTATGCCAGTCACAACAAGGGAAGCAGACCCATCTCTGAATGGCACATAGAGATATTTCACATCACTTCATTCCCAACTCAAACTCAGCTGTCTCCCAGCCACCATGACTCTGCTAATCAGCTGGCAACCATTTCATTTTCTGCAGTAATTCATCAGGGAAACCATGCTAACCACTCACATACGCAAGCCTTGGGCTCTTCAGTTCTAAGGACATTGGTTGTAAACAGCTCAGTTGGGTGCCTGAATGCACAAGAATCATTCTCATATGCTTCATGCCTTTCTGACACATAGCATTGAAGTGGCCACTGCCAGAAAAAGGCCAGTAGCCCACTGTCTATGCTTCCCATTCTCTTTCAGCTCCTGCACAAAATAGCATCTTGCTATTAAAGTTAAAACAAGAAAAAGTTTTGTTTGTCAAGCCAAAGTCACTAAGCCTTTTAAAACATCAGAGTGTTTTCAGGAGTTAGTAGTTATGGATATTATGGACAGGGGAATTAGATGGACACTTCTGAGCCTGAAAAGGCACAATATGTTTTCTGTGGTTCATGCAGACTGGACCTAACAGAATCCAGAAGTCTGACTGAATCCAGAAGTTTGATCAAAGGAAAAAAGTCTGGATAGGGACAGAAATCTCTCATGAAATATTTATCTTGTTCCTAGTGAAATAAACTGTATTAAGACAGATTGAAAGGCAAAAACTAGAGCTCTACACTGAAAAAAAAGCACCTTACATTAACACAGTTAAATTCATGGCTTATGACATCTTCACTTCTGTGTGCTACAAACAGTAATGGAGAAACACAAACAGAATTGGTTAGTTCTCTCTGCTCATTTGTAAGAAAAAAGAAATCAGCAAAAGTTCATTTCTCATAAATTGTGATTTTTTTTTTCCAGTCAATATCTTGTTGCAAGTCTAATCATCTCGAACACATACACAAGAGGCATTTCCAGCTCAGCCAATATGATTAAGTAATAAAGCTAGGCATAAGAAGTTGTACAGTACTCCCCATCCACTAAGCATATTGGAATACAATTAATTCTCATTTTCAGGAACAGTATTTTTTTATATATACACATATATATTTTCTTAGAGTAAGAAGCAATGCTCTTGTTACATTCCAGTTACTAGAGACTTTCTCCTTAATTGAGAAAAATGTTAGAAAATCAAGTGAAACCAGCCTGCCCCTGTGGCTACTGTTTTATTTAGACAGGGAGTAGTTTATTTTAATTTGTAATATTTCATGCACAGCGGGAGTTTAGAAGTGACTGCTCTGTCCTTCAAAGTAATAAATGGCATGCAGCAAAAGACAATGTTTCTATGACTGCTTTAAATCTCTTGTGAAATGATGAATTGAAAGGTACCATTGTCCGAGAGTTGATATAGATTACCAACAATGAGCTGGCTCCAGTAGGTCACCAATTACATCAAGGCAACAGAAATGGCTATTTAAGTTTCAGTCACAACTTCACAGCATGAGCCATCTCGCTGTTATTTATTCACTCTAATATAGTTCTCAATCAAATCCCTTTTACTTTGTTATATAGGTACTCATATGACTCTCCTGCATACTATTCTGCTGAATGGCCTAGAAAGACCTAACAAATAACTACAGGTCAATCATGTACCTTTGCCCTGGGGATCGAGATTTAAAAGATCAGTATCACATTTTGGTCTTTCTGCTTGGACTGTAATTTTAGAAGTAGATGACACAACAATGCATGAAATGAGTTTTTAAAATGGAATGAAAAATCATTTTCCAATACACTTGAAACTGCCTTTGTTAACTCCAACACTCAGGAACTTTAATGGCACAGTGCTAAGGGGCATATTCCTAACTGATGCTAATCATTCTATCTTGTATTTGCTTCAACAGCATTTATACCAGCCACGAATCTGCCTCAGCAACTGCAGCTACAATATGTTCCCCTTAAATATTTCTCCTCATTTCCTCACTCATTATTAGCACTGAAATGTCATTTATTGAAGCAGGTTAATGATTTCAGAAGCCTTCATTTGGTATGGGTAAACTCCATGCAAGTTGCAGTCTCCTTGGCAGTATTTTTGATTTTCAACTTGCACATCAGCTTTCATGTGAGCTGGATTGTGTGTCCTGAGCTCCTTGTCACTCCCAGCTCAGGAAATTAAATAAATCAGCATTATTGGCTTTTTGTGGTGCTTTACATCTCCATTAGATCAGCTACAGTCAAAACAGCTAAGACAATGTTCTCCTGAGTGAGAAGATGTCTCCACTTGGATCCTAAGCCTAGACAAAAGTATAAATGTGTAGGCTTATTCTCTCTTGCATGGAGAAACTGTTGAACTGATTATTCTCTGAGTAAGAAACTTCCCAGGATCATTTAGTGACGACACAGGGTTTAGGAATCTTTACCATGCCAATGATGATCTCAAAAGGTCCCTTCCAACCCCTACCTTTCTATGATTCTATGATATTTAACATCACAGGTGTATGCTGTACCTTATGTTTATTACACTTTTAGTCATTATGCAAACTGACAGCTGGCTACCACAATTCTTGGAGCGCATTTCATCCTGTGTGCCAAAGCATGCTTTCTTCATACAAAAAGATGGGCAGATCTGTCAGTGCACTCTTGGGTGCACCAAAAATATAGCATCAGCCACACAAACAGATGCAGGGCCTTTTCCAGAGTGGAAACAGTCCTCAGGAGTTTCTGTTGTACAAAGGTATCACTACAGAAAAAAAAATGTCTAATCATACAGAGCTTCAACCTTATCTCCAGCATCCGAAAGAAACTATGTAGCTGGAGGAAGATCTTAACATATATTGTTTGTGAGGGTTTTTTTCCTCTCTTCTAAGCTAGCTTTAATTTCAGATAGTACTTTCTCTTTTTTGTCATGATTTACTTGAAAGTTGTCTTTATTTGTCTTATGATGGAATCTACCTCAAACTGTGCTAAAGTGCCCTAGTTCAGAGGTGGAGGACTGTTCTCTTTTGCCAACTCGCTATAGTTTTCAGATGCCTAGAATGATGCTCTCACCAGTCAAAGCAGGAAACACTAGATTTGAGAGCAGTAGGACAGGTATTACAGACATTATCTGGCAAGGGCCAGTTTTTCTTGTAGAAGATTTACATACCATTCTGACTTTTTTATGACATTGCATCTGTAGGCATAACTCAGCTAGTAGTAAATCTAGAGCAGAAGACCCCCAGTGTCAGTCATATGGGCTGCTGCTCAGTGATGCTTTTCACTTTTTCACTGTGAGGATGAGGGAGCCCTGGCCCAGGCTGCCCAGGGAGGGTGTGGAGGCTCCTTCCTTGGAGGTCTTCAAGACCCATCAGGACACATTCCTGTGTGACCTGATCTAGTTTGACCTGCTTTGGCAGGGAGGTTGGACTGGATGATAGCTAAAGGTCTCTTCCAGTCCCTACCATTCTGTGATACCCCTGACTGTGCCCTGCAGCCCTGGCTGCCCTGTCCCCTGTTCTTAAGATGTCAGGTGAACACCAGGTGTCTGAAGCACTCTTGGACATGGCCATTGGACATGCCTGCTAAGATCATGAACAGGCAGCCCAACACCACTGCTCCCACTGCCCTGGAGATCTGGAGCCCCAGGAGTGAAAGGGATGGTGGTAAGAAAACAGATAAGGCAGCAATGGCACCATGTTCTGCCACTATCATCTGTGGAACTGAGTAGGAAGTGAATAGGTGGTGACAGAGTACATTTCTAAACGATATTCTTATACAAATTGTTTCCTTAAGAAGGAAAGGACTCATCCAGACCATCTACTGCAAGAATCTACTTCTATTAATGCTAGATTCAAACTCTCATTAACAACATATGTTGGTGGAAAGTTGAGTTTTCACATCTGCCTTCAGAGAAAAATTGTAAAAGTTCCACAAAGTTCAACTTTTCCTGCAGATCTTCTGAAAAGAACCCAACAATCCTGGATATGAACAAATCGGTCTTTTCTGCAGAACATCTCAATAAATGCATCATCATCCAAGTTTTCTAGAAGGAAAATGCTGTGCAGTTGTCATCTGGCTTTAATCCTCTGCCTGGGATTCTGTTGGGTGAGGGGTTGTGACTCTGCCTGGTGCTGGTGGGTAGCAGTGGGAGATCACACTGCTCCCCACCACTCTCAATGCAGGCACTGGAGAGAGGTGAATTGGCCCATGATTTTGGCAAAGTAAAGCCCATGTGGTATGCAGTCATGCAGCTCCAAAGCTCCTGGCTCACGGGCCACTCCCCTGTGACCAGGGGTTTTGGTAGAAATATGCTTGATTTATTCCCCATTAAATCTCCAAACATACTGATCAGGTGACGTTACTACACATTACCTGAGCTCTGTTTTTACTTTAGAGACAGTGAGCCTCCTCTAAACTTTCCAAGGTTTATATCAGACTTTTCACAGACTTCAGTTTATTGGGATTTTTAACTCCCTGATGGCATTTTAAAGGCTCTGGCAACTTGTTTAACAGCCTTTCACTTAACCTGTGCTCTTTCAGGGCTCTCCACTGTTCTTATTTCCTTGCAGAGCTCTTCTATGCCCTGAAGCAACCTCCAGATTATTATACTGGTATACACGTACTGCTGATGCTAAATGGTTCTTTTCACTTGTGCACACATCAACTAATCAACATTAGGGACCTACAGTCATCAATCTGAAAGCCTTTTTTTGCCATCATCACCACTGAGGCCTATAGATCAATAAAAAGATGATATTGTCTGTATAAAACCCAATAAACAAGATCTGTCTGAGGCTTACATATGGTTTCATTCATTCTAATAAAGCAAGTGCATCTCTTATGAGCTTTAGCCCATCAGATTTCGTAAACTGCTTATTCACTTCAACAATCACTGACACAAGGATATTGTTGTATCCAAGTCTAGGTCAAGCAAGACTTACTTGATCTCATCCTATTTCCATAATAATCTCTGTCATTTCTCTAAGAATAAGAAGGTAAGGGCACTTTTATTGCTGCAATAAAAACAGCAAAGTGATCTTCTGATGGCACTTAATTAGATTCATTTTATCTTCTTTGACTGAGCATGACATACTGTAACCCTTATTTATGAAGTAAAAATGAATGTCTTATGGTTCCTAACACAATTGAAGAAGAAATTACCATGGTATTCAGCTTAATCTGTGTTTGTATCCGACATAAATGATCGTAAGATAAATTACAGGAAATTATTTTCTACTCCTGGTAACCATAACAACAGATGAGAATTGGTTCTAGTTCAACTTACTGACTGTTCCTGAACTCTTCCATAATGTGTAATAAAAATTATAAGACAAAAGCAATCTACAGGCTTTCATCTTTTTGTTTGTATAGAAACAATTTGTGGAGTACTGACAAGTAATTTTAGGTTTAAGTTAAGCTTCAACCTTTCAGCTCTCTTGTCAGATGTGGGGCGAAACATGCTTCTGTTCCTAAGTGTGATGGCATACAGATCACGTAACAGACACATGGCAGAACTTAACGAAAATGATACCACTGTGAATTGTGGGGAAGTGAACAAATTATTAATTTCACTGGACAGAATTTTAGAAAACACTGCAGATCTGAGCAACCCCTACAAATGGCTTTGAAGCAAGGCAGCAGAAACGGGTCGTGAATACATCACCAAGAGAAGTAGATACGAAAAGAAGTTATCTGAAAAAGCTTGGAGGCTTTAAAGAAGTTGAGTGGAGCAAGGTAGGGGTCACTGTAATGAGTGAATTTATGAAATCAAAAGAGTCCTCAGTGCACAGGGAGTACAGATAAGAGCTGAAGAAATTTTAAGCTTTTAATTATACAGGCCTTTAAGTATCGTACAGCCATCAGATAATTTGGACTGGTAAGGACCTGAGAAGATCCTTAGTCCAGCATAATGCTCAAAGCACGGTCTTGCTATGAGATCAAACAAGGTTGCTCAAGGCTTTATCCAGTCAAATCTTAAAAAATTCAAAGGAGAAGGCAGAAAATCCTCTATGATAAACCTGCTCCATGTCTCGACTATCCTCATGGTGAAAAAGTTTCTCCTTGTATGCAATTTCCACATCTGTTTCCTTTTATGCCTATTTTTCCTCATTCTCCCACCATGCTCCACAAAGAAAACTTGTATCTGTCTTTTCAACTATCTTCTGTTAGGTATTGGGGGGCTGCTATTAGGAACCCTGAAACTACATCTCCTCCGGATTGAACAGCTCCAGATCCCTCATCATCTCCTCACATAGTAAATGCTCCAGCCCTGAGCATCCTGTTGGCTCTCTGCTGAATTTCCATTAGTTTGTCAATGTCTTCTTCACATTTGAGGCTCCAGACTAGATAAAATACCTAGATGTGTTTTAACAAGTGCCAAGCAAAACAGCACTTTTCTTGATTTCTTATCTCTTCAGTTGATACAGCCCAGGAAGCTATTGTCTGCCTTTGCTGCCCAGGCACACAGCTGGCTCATGAAGATGCTCACATCCATTTCAGCAGAGCTGCTTCACAGCCCATCAATCCCCAGATGAGTTATTGCTTAGGATCCAAAGGCAAGATCTCATGGGCTTTAAAGTTAAAGTAGTAAAAAAAAAAGGCCTTTCCTGAACCTTGACAGACGACTATAGCCTTGACTATGGAAATAGAGAGATCCAAGGCAGGATCTTCCCCTCCCTTTTTCAGTTAGCTGTAAGCACCCATCTGGGTGACATGATATAAAAGCTTCCTGGTAAGGTTGTCCCTCTCTCAGCATCCAGCTATGTCTCATACCATCTATCAGATTCAAGCTAAATCTTAGAAAGAACTGGATACAAAAAGGAGTCTGCAAAACAGTATTAACTGATGTATATAGCATCAAAACAGCCCAGTACTTTTGTTTCCTCATTTTCTTTTTTCCCACAAGACATAGTCCTTAATGAACTCCTCTGGTATGAGTTCTTCTCAGCAGCCACGGCTGAGAAGCCAACCTCCTCTGGGCATAATCTTAATTAACTTCTTTGGTGCAGCTTATGTGAATATGAGGTCCCTTCCACTGGACACAGTTTCCTCTGGGCATAGTTACTGCCCCTGGCTCAGGGTCTTTAGCAAAATGAGTCACTGCCCTTCATGTGGGGTCTTTAGCAAAATGAGTCACTGTCCCTGATGTGGTGTCTTTAGTGAAGTGCAAACAAATCTCAGCTTCGTTAGTCCTCTCTGCAGGGTGCAGGGCAATCTCTGCTCCAGCACACTTCCTCCTCTCTTCCCTTGCTCACATTGGGGTCCACATGGTCACCTTCTCTCTCTCTTCCCACTCCTTGAACCACCACCACTGGATAAGAAAGAAGAGACATTAAAAAAAAAAAGGAACAGGAAGAAGCCTCCTCTTCCAGCTTCTTCTTAAAAAGTGATCATGGAGGTGTCTTACCGACTCAGCCCCAGAAGTGTGTCTGGCTCAGAGCTGGGGAGAGTTGCAAGCAACTTCTTACAGGAGTCATCTTTACAGTCCCTTCTCCATTACCAGAAATGGCTCCATGTATTGGACAGACAGTAAGATGGAGCAAGAACAAGAACTCTTGGTGTAGTGTGGGACACGACAGATAAATGACAGCAATTGTGTGTTTCAGGGACTCTATAAAGTTTTATTCTGATTGCAGATTATAGACTGCAAAGTGAGTGCCTACTGTATTACCTAGCAGTCAACCAAATGGTCAGAACAAGTCAGAAAAGTGGCAACATCGCAAACATTTTGAATCCAGCTTGCCCTGACATCATGCAATGGAGGTTAGATCACAAAGAGCACTGGATCTGTTGTGCTTCTTCATGTGTTCTGCTCCTGTAAGGGAAATGCATAGCAGGCCACTTAAATCAGGACAGCCCTTTCAAGTGACTCATTTACTCCAACCAGGCACCTAAGATATGATTACTGGAAGCCCCTAACACTAGGTCAGTTTACATCAGACCATTGGCAATTATTTCTTTCCTTTCTGAAAACCGTTTTACGGATAATAATAAAATTGCATAGCAATTAAGCAGTGAGTCATTACACCCTGTGGAAGCAATTCAATAGATAGTGAGGCAACATCCATCTTGCATTGGTTAATTATTTGGCTTAAGAAACAGATCTTCTTCCATGGAAGCATCTGAAGGTCATTGTGTTCAGTCGGAGGATGTCTAATCCTGGCAGACCAACACACAGCACAAAACAGTCTGTGTGTGCAGTCTTCCCTGCAGAAACAATTGATAAACCATTGCAACAAGAAGGAAGGGAGGGTTCAGCTAACAACAGAGTAATCAGATTCACTTTGCCTCTTTATGCAGCTCCACTGAACAAATTCAAAATGCACTAATGTCAGGTTGTTTTATCCAGGTGATCGAGCTTAGTCCTCATGCCTTTCAATAAGCATAAGGTTTAATGAACTTAAGGGTGGTTAAAGAAACTTGTTTCTCTCTAGCATGTAGAGAGACAAAAAAGTTGGAGTCTCTAACTTTCTGATGTACAAGCAAGAGCAACCACAATACCACACTTAAAGAACGGGAAATTCTTGATGATGGCACGGCCATTTTCTGATTTGCAAGAACAGTTGTGTTCCACCCTGATTTCCCAACTGAATAGCAGATGCTCTTCAGTAAAAAGCTGTTATCATTTTATCTGTTTTACAATATGTCATGTATATTTTGCCAATCATATTTTGGCTCTCGTTGCAGTGTCTGCTGCAATGCAATTGCAGCCTTGTTTAATCAGTTCAGCGTAATCTGGTGCTTTCAATCCCGCACGCACACACACACGCAGATCATACGCTGCCCGCCCTATTCCCTTTTGCCTTGTAAAATAGAGATGCATCACTCTACCCATTTGTTAGGCAGCATCCACCTTTGAAGGCCTGTGTGAAGTTCTACTTAAAATGGATGGCACAATATGCTACGTGGGTTTGTGGGGTGGTTTGTTTGTTTTTTTTTTACCTGGCTGAGCAGCTAGTCATTAAAAAACATGGCCTTAATTGGTGTTGCCTCACGTTTGTTCTAAAGCAGATTATTAAGTTACACATAGCACGATGCATGCTCATGTGTTGTAGTTCAAAACCATGAATCAAAAAAAGCTGCTTAAACCTTGTACCTGTGCAAATAATGACTTTCATCTTCACAAGCTTAACAATTTATCCTCCCAACACTCATCAATCAATCTGTAAACTTATTTCCCTTGAAAACTCCAGCTATTCACTTGTTCTGTTGCAAGTTCTGCTTATTTCCAAGGCTGCTGACACCAATTTACATTAAAACTCCCATTCCACATATCTGTTCACAAAGAGGCACATCCAGCTTGAGCTGAGTTTGTTCTGTAGTGCACAAGTTACAAAAAACAGCAGCTGGGTTCATTGCCTTCTCAGTTCTTCATTGTTTTGCTGTCACCCTGTTATTCCTGAGACGGTTGTTCCTACTGGCCCTCAGCTGAACTGACCACAAGGGCTCACGCTCAGTAGCTTTTACTGGACCTTGCACATAAAAACCCCAAGCCAGCATAAGAAAAAAGGCAGACCTCAGCATTTTTCACTTAATGCTTACACACTGCATGCTTTCCATTAAGGGAGAACTAGACATTTCACTGGATATCTTATCACAGCGACGGTATGTAACAGCTCCAGCAAAACCCCTCTGATTTATAGCATAAGGGGCAATGATTTCAGACTCCTTCAGCTGTGGAGGAACCAGCATGATCACACTAATGTGTTGTCTTCCTAAAATAAAATGTTCTGGTCAAATCCTTAACGGTGATAGAAGGTAATGGAGGTAGAAGCTCTCATTGCTTCAATAAGGGCTGATGTGCTTTGTAGGACACTATCCTTGTCTGCACTGCAGAAGGTGGCAATCTGCCACAGCTTGTGCTCAGGTGTTGCAACATTTGACTCACCCCAGAATATGCTTTCCTGAGTTCTAGGGCATCCTTTCCGATTCCTGACCTACTCAGCCCTGGGTAGCCAATTGATGTAGATTAGGAACTGTCCAGGAAGCATGACAAAATCGCTTTGAAAACTGAAAATGGGTGAGAAGTTTGAAAAGGAAGTGTTTTGACAGAAACACAGTTTATCCAGGGACACCTCTATCAGTCAACTGAGGTGAGAAAAATTTTCTTTCAGCTAATGATGCAATAAAATTGCCTCCTGGCAGAGATCACAAGAGTCTCTTCCTCCCACTCTCTTCCTGCAAAGACTGTATGCCTACAGTTTCTACACTCCTGGTTCAGATAGAGATGTAGAGCCTCAAATAAAGCCTCAGGGATACGGCTCTGAGAGGGTGTGATCACTGCTCTTTCCATGTGAATGCATTGGGGAAATGCTTTCTTTGAGTGAGAGATGCTCACATTTAAATGTAGAAGGATTTATAAAGAAAACATGCAAATCAATGGCAATTTAGGGAGTAAGAAAAGCTATAAACAAGAGAAGTACCAAGCTCAAAGCCCAGATGATTTTTAGAAGGTGAAGATGGGAGAATCATTTTTACTACATCCAAAAGACAAGAGAACACAGTGCTGAGGCTTCTAGAAATGGGAACAAAGATGGGTGAGTAGCCATACAAATCCCATGCAATGATTTATTTTGCCTCCCAAGAAGTGTGGACATAAAAATCTTAATGGTGTACACATTGGACTGTGAGACAAATTTTAAAGCAAACCTCATGTTGTTCTTAAAGTGTTTATTTGCTTATCTGTGCAAAGAAGAGAAACTCCCCTGTCACTTGTCTCATTAGTTCTAGAAAACTCATCAGAAAGTAGAAAATGAAAACTAATTTGAGATGGTACCCTCTGCACTAGAGGGAAAGGCACAACCCCATGGCTTCATTAACTTCAGTGGGTAAGGAGTCTGCCTCATTTTCCTGCCAGAAAGAGTTGACTAGAGCAGATAAAAAATACTAGTCCATAAAAATAAAATAATCAACCGTAATCTTGTTTCAAATTCCAAGCTAAGTTTAAAACTGATTAGCAATAATTTGCCAAAAGACATCATATGGATATCACATTATATTAGGGCATAAGCACACATCTATAAAGTGCAGTGCATTTACTGAGACTAAAGCCAGCATTTGTAACGCACTAAAGTCCCTGTAAGTGAACAACAAAGGTACATAATTATTTCTCTGGCTGTTTCAGTAGCATTTTAGATAAAAAAAAATCTTCCCCAAAAAATTCCACTTGAGGTAGGTGTATTTTCGGTTCTGCAAAAGAGCAGTGATTTCACAATTACCTCTAGAAATTATAATTAAAAGTTACGAGCCTATATTTTTTCATTCTTCTTTTTATTCAGGCTTCAAATCAGTATAATACCTCAGAGGCACTAGAATCTCCCTCAGCCAGTTCTCACAGCTGTATAGACTATTTTTAGCTGTTTGATGCCTAGTGAGATGGCACCTTTTTTTCTGGGGCACTGGGAAAGAGGAAGTATATTCCAAAGCCTGGGAAAGTACTAATAGTTTTCATGCGAAGATGTCAAATGACATCTTTGGGGAAGCAGATGGAGGTTCCTTTATCTCAACCCTGTTTCACCTTTTGAAACAGCAAGGAATTTGGCCCAAAGGCAGAAGTGCCATTTCTTGTCTCATAGACATTTGTTCCCAAACCACTGAAAAATGCTTTTATCTTCTCTGTGTGATAATCACAGTGCATCAAAAGGCCAAAAAGGCACTGAACTACACCTGACTTGTCCCTGGGTTTTGATATTTAATGTATCATGTTCCATTGTTGCTTCTCTGTTTCATCTTTGCACTTCAAGCCCTGTGATCTTTGGAGAAGCACCACAAATCAAGGCTATTTTATCTGTGTGCTGAAGGAACTCCACCTAGCTCATCCCTCTTCCTCACCCTTCTAAAGAATATCTCGCAGGACGCACAGGTCAAACTGACCCTTTCAGCTATCTCCCATAGCCTCTGGAAGCTGCTGAGCTTTTCTTTCCGCTCCCAATATCTTTACAGACCTTCCCAAACATCCACAGTTCTGGATCTGCATTCCCAATGAGTTATCACTGCATCTTCAGTTAAAATCACTACAACAGTGTACTCCCATTAACATTTTCTCTGATATTTTCTCATCACACCCATCAGTCCCAGAATTTATTCCCTGCTGCCTGTGCCTGCACAGCACATGGAGGGAGAGAACACTCTGCCACTGCTCCTAATTCACCTGGCTAGGTGAACCTGGGAGCACAGATTTCAGTCACAGTGAATACCCTCCCCTGGTTTGCAATAATTTATCAGCCCAGTGATTTATGGCAGATTTGTTTCAGGTCATCTGTGATTTTAGGTCAGCAGATGACATGGGCTGTCCGAATCCACTATCCCAGGTGAGTTGCTATGTGGCTCAAGCATGTCTCAGACCAATGATTTTAGGAAAGCAGCAGTGTCATTAGTACAGGAATTACAGATCTCTTCCAGCACCCCACGTGGGCATCACTTCAGAGTCAGAGAGGAAAGAGCAGGACCCTGCATATCTTGCAAGAGAGACTAGGGGAGTATGTCAAACAGACAAGGAAGCACAAGGCACAGTGATATGATTATAGTTTGCATAACAAGCAGAGCACAGCAGCTGCTTGGCCACTGTCAAGGGTATTGTGAGAAACTTAGCAGAAATAACAGTAGGGTTTTGCTGTTGGGGCTGTGAACTGTTCTGTGTCACACAGCCACAGTGTTTCCCAGCACAAACAGCTTCTCATAAATCCTTTCCCAGGGAATTCTGGTGATTATTTAATTAATTGTAAAGTGCTATTAAAGACAAGGATGTCTTATATTGTCTGAGAAAACAATAAAATGGACTAGATGATCTCTAAAGGTCCCTTCCAACCTCCACCACTCTAGGAAATTCAAACCATCGCTCAGTTTATTGGTGTATAGATTGCCATAATCATTGGAAAGACTAGCTGGTGGGTTGCACTGTGTGGAAGTGCAGATCTAGACACCAGCATCATAAATTTAGGTACCAGGCTGTCATAATATGTTCTTGAGCTATGCAGCAGCCACTGCAAGTGCTGTCTGCAGGAAAGCGGAAGCTTGATCAATAACTTTTGTTTAATCAACATGCTTGAGGAACACTTGAACTCTCAAGGAGAGGAAAAAAAAAAAAAAACAGACTCAGAGTCAAACATGGTAAATATGCAATTAAAAGGATTTTGTCCCTGCACCACTATATTAATTTCAAGAAAAGAGCAAACAGATGCATGTTTTTGTGCATAAAGGCCCTGACATACTCAAACATGGTGGAGGTAAGTCTGTCAAAAAGCTGATTAATAACATATTTTGTTATGAGAGTTTGTTCCTTATAAACTTCTTAACTAAAGGAAATAGATGCATGACATGGCCTGGTAACTATATCACACAAACACCTGTGCATCTTTTACTGTCCTCATTCATGAGGAGGGATGTTGGGGTACAGGCTGCTGAAGCCATGGCAGGCAAGGATATCAAAAACCCTGCAATAGAGGAGAAGCCCCTGTCCCTGCAGTACACTGCTGAGTATGTAAGAAATCAGACTGCACAAATAATGATCAGGAAATGAAATGCATGTTGGAGCCCATGAGCAATGGAAAAGGTTGTGTAGAGATCAGCTTGGGAAGTACTTTGTTTATTTCATTATTACATTATCTATATCCATGACCTGTATCCACAAACCATGTTAAGAATCTTCCAGTACAGTCAGAGGGCATCTGGCCTCTCAGCTACAGCAAATTTGGGAGAAAAGGGAAAAGGCTAAGGACATCAGGCTGCATTTACTCTCATGTGGGAAGAAATACTCTGACTCTGTTAGTGAGCCAGACGGCTTCAGTTCTCACATCACTGCTCATACTGTTGGCTATTTTCTGAAGTAATCAGAAATGCTGTTGTACCATATTGGCTTCTCAAGACAGAGTCAGCTGTTTTCTAATTATAAGATATTGCTTCTTATTGGAACAAGGAGATGAGTTTCTCTCAAGCAGCAAAACACTGCATCTGATCACTCCTGTTCTCTGTAGAAATCAGACAATCACTTTTACACATTTTAGGTCTATCTTCCTTTTATTGGATTGATGTGGCATAATCCCACCAGGTTCAACTTTGCTGTCATTGAAATAAAACCAGAATGGTGCTCTCTGCTGTTAATATTGTATGGATACCCTATAAACTCATTTTAATCTCCAGTCCACGTACCTTCTTTGCAAGTTAATGTGTCATGTTTCAAGGAGAAATGAATGGAATCACAATGTTCATGGAATCCTCCAGAGGGTTTTCACATCAGATAAGAAAATAAAGACCAATATCTTGCTCCCAAGGTCAATGACAGGTAAATCATCACATTCAGCATCCCCTCTTCTTGATTGGGCTGCTTGCCTTTCGCAGAGTGAACTGAGCTTGCACAAATGTCCCAGTGGATGTCCCTGAGAGTTGGATCTGATCCATAACAGTTTAAAGTACACCTGCAAATTAAAGCTGCTTTACACACCACCTCTAAAAGACACTAAACTGCAGGAATGCAAACAGATGATGGCATATGATGATTTTAAATTATAGTAAAGTGATCCCTGGAGAGAGGAAAAATGGCTATCACGAGAGTAAGTGAATGCAAGGGAAGCCATTGGTAACCTTGATTTGTGCGCTTTTTCTCCCACGCAAGAGGAGAGGAGGGGAATACAAAACTGAGTGGTAGACCCATGGAATATAGGCACCTTTACTTTGATTTGATCGATGCTGACTCTAGAATAGTATCTAGCTCAGCAGTCCAGTCTCTGCAGCTGATTTAGCTGCCTCCATGCAAATCCTCAAGTCTGAGGGTGCCCACGTTTTCCTCATCTCCTATGCAAGCAAGATGCTTCTACACTCAGCAATCCTTGGAGCAGGCAGAGGGTTTTGCATTCCTACTGCTTTCTCATTGCTTCACCGTGGCACACAGATGAGGAAACTGCCAAGACAGCGAGTGGAGCCATAGCCAGGCAGCTGCTCCTCAAGCAGGCTGTCTTCAGGATTTGGTAACTCCATCATGCTGTGGGCATTGATAACAGCATCTCTGCAAATATTGTAATGTATGTGCTGCACTGGTGAATGGCAACATTTAAGCAATGGAATCATTGATTAGTTGCTCCCATTTCAGAGGTCTCCTGTGGCTTTTTGCTCTACCACCATGTACGCAATAGCATGTGGAGAGATTTTGCTAAGTCCCTCCCCCTTTACCAAGAAGCTTAGTTAGTACACTGACAGGCTGACCTCTAAATGGAATTTACATCATCCATCAGACAATGTAAATGTTCCTCCCTGCCTTGTTTTCCCTTTAGGATAAACCTTCCCTGTTCCCTTCAGCTCTCACGTGATGAATGTAGTAATGCATTTGGAGTCTATGCATATCATATCTACCTCATTTCACTCCTCTGCCAACAATCAGAAGATTTAAAAGACTTATAGCTAATGTTAGAGTCTTTTCAAAAAAAGCAGTTTATGCTCCTAATTTCCTTTAATAGTCCATTTTCATTCAATTTATCTAGTTTTCTCCATTCTCTGTAGACTGAAAGACTACATTTATATTCAGGCTTTCCTTACAAAGAGAAGTTTCTTTGGGGGAAGAGGGGGGATGATAACATCCTTTAACTTCAGGCAGTTTGTTTTAAAGGATTATTTCTGTTAAAAGAACAAGAGTAAAAAAAAAATTAAAAATTCTCTGCCTTATTCCTGCATCACTTAACTGGAGAAATGTCACTCTTCTATTATGTAAATGAGTTTTTAAAAGGGAGAAAAAAAAAGTACCTGTAAAGAGCAATCAAACATCTCCTCCTGCATCAGAAAGGCATCATTAAAAAATAGAAAAGAAGAGACAAGTACATATTTAAATGAATGATCCAGTGTGAGGATACACAAGAGTGATTTGTGTCTTGAAGCTCTGCTGTCACTTATATTATGCCTGATGAGCATTTAATGAGTGTTCACAGGGGAAAAAAAAAAAAAAAACATGTACTCATATTATTTTATTTGGGAACAGGAAAAGCAACAGCCATTTTTAGGGGACAAAACTAAATGGATTTTCTTTCAGCTCAGTAGATACATTGATACTTGTAAATCCTTTCTAAGTGTGCTGCTGTAATTATAAATCTTTTAGCTATATTTTTCATTAAAGAACATTAAGGTAAATATTCTCTCCAAGCGAAGATATATTCAGTATATAGGTTTTTAAGGCTGACATTTAAGTACTCACTGCAGTGTTGCAGCTGTTCAATAACATTATTCTTATTATTCATTACTTAGGGTTTGTACTCCTGAATGCACTGTTCTTCTGCTTTAAAGCAACAAGACCCTCGATTTACTAATTACATGTAGTCAGTTATTACCTACCAGAGAAAGCGAAGCCTGTGGGAAACCACATCTTGTCATTCTCTAATCTACTCTCAGCATTCCTATATCCATTTTCACAGAAGCACAAACTATACCCCATAACCTTAACCAGCATGGGTGCTGCCCCTACATGAGGTGATAGGAAAGAGTGCTGTTTAGAGGCTTCATCAGTGCTGGGTTTGTGATGTTGCATGGCACAAAGCCTTCCTTTGTAAAAGATGTATTGAGAGCTGCAAGACCTATGTTGGCTATCTACAGGATGGTATAAAACCTTCTTGCTTTGCTATCTTGCTATGTGATGTCTGTTGCATGTTTCACAGGAACCTGCCTTAAGAATCCTGCAGGATTAAGTTTAACAGTCCACAACATCATGTTTAGCTCTAAGCACACACACACAAACACCATGAGGATCAATCAGCAGAGAAACAAGGAAGACAATCAGAGCCCTCACACATCATATTCAGTGTCAGAAGATTATCTCCAGCGTACTCTGGGTGTTAATAATCAAGGGTATATGCAAATCTAATAACATGAGCAGAACACCCTGTCTTCAATTAACATGGACATTACACTTAGCAGCTTTGATCAGCTCACCTTCAGACCGATCAAGGCAAGCTGGAGCATGTGAATCCTTCACATCTACCCTGAAAAACAGCTTTTGGCAAAGCTCATAAGAAAACAGTAGAGCACAGAAGCTTCTTAATTAACTTGATTTAATTTTCACTTGTCATTTTCTTCTGATGCTGCACTTTCCCCGTGTAGACCTCTGAGTGAAGTAGCAGAACACTCTTTTGATGGGGACGTAAAATCAGGACAAAAATCAATCACTAGCAACAGAGAGGTGATTTACTGAGAGTAGTGGACTGCTCACAGGAGTGCACCCCCTCCCTAGATGTGCTAGATGAGGTGGAGAGACTCAATGCTCAGCCATGGGCAAGTGAACCTTTAAAAAGGAATCAGCAAAAGAAAGATTTTTAAGGTAAATTCCCCTGAAACTGATCTTTCATTTTATAGCACAGCACATGAGCTCTTCATATTGCCTCCAGAGTGGAAGAGTAAGCAAACTAAAAAAACCATCAGGACTTTTTCTCCCATTAAGGGAAGAAAACTGCATGAAGTGGGACCCTCCTTCCCCATTTGACGTGGCATTAGGCTGCAGGGGATTGCCTAGGCAGCTAAACCTTGTTTTGGAAAATGTTTTGTTCCTAGCTGTTAAAAAACCACAGACTTTATTCCAAACATTAAGTGCAGCTTTTAAATACAACTTGTTTCTTCGTATTACAACTTGCAGAATCCCAGATGGTACCTTGTACATTTTCATGGTACTTAAAATGCTAATGTATTCCAACTTCCTCAGATGTTGTTTAAACACACATGCAAGCGTGGCATACACCTTAAGTGAGAGTGTGAGTAAAGAGCAAGATCATAAAGCAAGAATCTGGATATTTCATTAAATGCTGCCACTAACCCTCCTCCTCTACCCCCTTCCCCCACCCCCAGCAAGAAAAAAAAAATGGAAGCATAACATCACATGGTTCAAGGCTCCTCTTTAGCAAGCTATAATTTAACCTCAGGTTATCTTGACATTCACATGCTGAAGGGAACACTTAGCATGTGTCATTGTGGAAGAACAGCTAAATGAGAACAAAAATATAGAGAAAGAGGTCAGAAAGGAAAGAATACTAATATAAGCAATTTACACATCTCTACAAAGTGCAGGCGGTTCTGTAAAAGGTTGTGTCAATACATTTGGGCAGTTAATGCTAAATGAAGCAATAGCTACAGGTAAAGCTGCAAATGTTGAGGGAGCTCTGAGGATGGAGGACACACGTATTCACCCAATGTGCTAATGGTCTGCTAAGGAATGGCAGAAACCTCGTCTCCTGTTGCCTGCAGACCTAATATTTCTAGAAGCTTTCACCATTTCAGGCCTTTGCCCATGAATTTCGCCCACCTGGTAATCTCAGTTTTACTCATCAATCCATCACAAATGTAAATATCATAGATACCATATGGGCAGGGTTAGTATTTTGGTAATGGATTTCACATTTCTACCCTTAACACCTCATATTTAGGGGCAAATGATGAAAAATGAATAAACACTGAAATTAGGAACAATTGCAAGTGTAATGGCTAATTCCCACAAATCCTTATTCTGTTCCCCGATATCCTTTCTCCAGCACGAAACAGAAGAAAATGGACTTGGTTGTGTCATTCTGCTCTGCATAGACTTGTCTGTGGGATTACATACTCAGGAAACCATGACGTTGTGCAACCTGATGACTTCTTCAGCTTCTGTTTGAGGGTGTTGTGGAAGACAGCAGGAAAACACCAGCAGATCATGATAGATATCCCATCAGTAAAGGATAACTGTATTGTCAAAAATACTCAAATAAATGTTTTTAAAAAAAAAAGGTAATTATTTTGTGTGCACTTTTACTCCTTGGAGGCTATAAACAGCCAGACACTCCCACCCACACAGCACTCTAATAATTCACCCATCAAGGACATAACCCTGGTTATTTACAGACTGTAATGAGAGTGCCCATATTTTGATGTTACCATAAATAAGCAGGTAAAACTGCTGAGTTTCAAGAAACTCAGTTTGATTGCCTGGAAGATGTTATTATTTTAATAAAAAAGAATGGCATGTATAATGATTAGATTTATATCAAGTGCACAAGCAGGCTTCACTCAAGGAGAAGCACACAAGCCTTTCCACACAGCTTGGGGTTTAGAAAAAAAACCTGCTGCCTGGTTTTCAGCAAAAAGTAGATCTTTGTTCAAATGCCACAAGGAAACTCTACCCAGAGACTGTTTGAAAGCAAAAGTCCACCTGGTTGTGATTTATCTCGGTAAACTACAGGCTCGGTGCTTCTCAGATATGAAAACCCCTGTCAGATAAACTGTACTACGGAAGCTGTAGGAAGTGACTTAGCTTTCTCAACAGTATCTGCCTGGTAAAACCATGCCTCAGATCTCTTCTCTAACCTTTACATTTTGTCCCCTGTTAAATGTCATCTGTATGCACAATTCAAAATACCATTTAGGGTTACCTTATCAAACAAGATGTGGCTGTTCTTTGATTGTAAGGATGAGTGACAGCAAGTTTGAAGAAAAAACCCCAAACTAACCAATCCCAGCCCTCCCCAAACCACTAAGAGAGTACTTTCTGTACCATTTTTTTTTTCCCCCCTGTGACTTTCATAAGTTGTTTCTGTCCTGGGTAGTGTAATCTTGTTATAATTGCACCTTTCAAGGCACATGAGGCTGGAAGAAAATGCCTGCATTTTGCAGTGCTAAGCTAAGCTGAAGGATTCATAGAATCATAGGAAAAAAAATCTCTTCTAATTTCAGTGTTGAGCATTCCAGACTTTAGAAAGGCCTTAATACATAGACTTTTCTACATTACCAAGTGGTGCAGTCTGGCAGGAGTTAGGCTGCAGAATGAAACTGCTGAAGCTGAGCACCCAATACTCACATTAGAGTGATATAAGAGGCTTTCATTCTTGAGGAGCTCCACTGTCATAGATTGAATTCTCTTTAACAGTTGCATATTGGTGCACATCTGGAACATATCTTCCAGTTTACTCTCAGCCAAAACCAAAAATCAAATCTGTGTGCTTCAAGACTGGTCTTTAACATCAGCCAAAATGTGGTAAGGAGAAAAATATATCAGAATATGTACTTCAAAAGAACAGCCTGATCCAAAAATAAAATGTTAATGAATATATATTCAAGGAGCCAGGATCAAACTGTTACAGACAGCCTTGACTGTAGCGTAGGAAAGCCAGTGTCCAAAGCTAGAAAGGACTCTTCCATGAGCTGATCAAGTGAAGAGCCTCACCTCTCCATATCTCAGAGGTCCTCTCATTACACATCATGCTACGTATGCTACAGACTACAGCAACACCTGGGCATGTCATCTTTCAAAACTGCCAACATAAAGAGCCAGGCTCACATACTGTAGGTTGGATTTAACCCCAGTTTAACCCTTTGTAGTCAACAAAGATTTTTCACATTTGCTGGATGCAATTTCTCTGGTCTTTCTTCGACACTGAGTTCAGTACAAGAGGAAACTACAGAGATGATGATGGCTATACCAAGAGATTATCCCAACCTGTTCACATTTAGATCGATAGCATTTGAACATCCAGGTAAGGAATGCTACTTTTGCAGGCATGTCTCTCTGTTTCTGGCAACTGCTATTGCTTTGATGAAGCACACATATTCATTGATGAATAAGGGCTTCATAATTTCTGT
The DNA here is from genome assembly GCA_013401255.1 of Urocolius indicus. NCBI lineage: Eukaryota > Metazoa > Chordata > Aves > Coliiformes > Coliidae > Urocolius > Urocolius indicus. Next base: position 97,444 of record WBNH01007808.1, on the reverse strand, counting down.
ACGTATGACACAGTGAAATGTGAATGTCTACAAAGTCCACTTTATACAAGGGCCCAAAGCTGGAAAACTTTTTTAAATGGCTGCGCACACAAAGGTACTTTCAGAGACTCAACAACAGAAGAAACAAAGACCACATTTCCCATTAATGCATACCTGCTAAAAACACCTTTTCATCATGTCATTCTTAACAAGGGTTAGAACCTACTGCTCCTTCTCGCCAAGGAGAAGGTTGTGCTGAGATTTCAAAAAGGAAGAGTTTGTTCTGAGATTTAGGGGAAGCTGAGAGACAAACAGAGGAGCTCTTCATCTTTCTTCTCAAGTGTGGGTCGTTCTGAAGCGAGAATGCTGAGCAAGAAGTAGCCTATGAGTCCAGCTTAACACTGTGTTCCTACCCATTGGAGATTGCATATGAAGGTTTATTTTTTTGGTAGTTTTTTTTTTTAACTTATGCTTTTCCAAAGGCAACAAGTAGTAGAGACAAAGCAGACAGGTTTTTAAACAACTTAAGTCTCCCAACAACGGTTCTGACCCTCCTGTACAGAATGCTAGAGGAATAAACCAACTAAAACAAATCGATTTGCTATGAAAATCCCTTATGCCAGATTTTCACAGTTTATCTTCTGCACACCATTCACTACGCTTAAACAAGCTCATAACTTCTTTATGTTCAAACATAAAGTTGTTTACAGCTCCCACTACTTTCCTACACACTGGTGTCCTTCCTTTTTCCTACCTAAAAGTGTTCATAAAGATATTTTCCTTCCTTCAGTAACATCTCCTATGCACTTGTGTTCCTGTAAACAGCTCTATTTCTTGAAAAATATCTGAAAATATACATAAAATTAGCTACCTAATTTTTAAGCATAGGCTGGCATCCAAATTTCAGCAGGGCCGTAGTTTAAAAAAAAATACTCATTTGAGCATTTTTACTTGTCTCTGATCTTCAGAACAAGATTTGGAGAACTCTTTCGATTAAAAAGGGGCTTTCAGTTCTAACTCTCAATTCTTTAGAGGATTTGTTAACACTTACCCTGTTTCTTCCTTGCAGGGTGTAGCATTTAATTTCTCCCTAGCACACACAGAATGAGTTGTTAAACCTCTGTGCCTTGTTATGCCATAAACTTCAGACATCAAAAAATCAAAGTATGCCTGGTCTGTAGTCAGACACTCAGGGCATGGGCTAAAAAATTCTCAGGGAAATCTCTGAGCAGATGTTTTTTAGTTTGATTTTTTTTGCAATAGAAACCATCTGCTCATTTTTTTTCCTTTTTTTTTTTTTTTTAAACCAGTGAAAAGAAAAAGTCTTCTCTCAAAATGATCTGAATAACTCATCACAAATGCAGGATCTTCAAAAGATGTTCACGGTCGGTGCAGGTTTCTCATGCCCATGCTGCTAATTATCAACCACCAGAACTCAGTCCTTAACATCTGCTAAAAATGTAATTCTTGAAAGGCTCAGCTTCAGTTCTAGACACCTGTTTTCCCAGCCTACCACTTTCCTCCTCATAAATCCAGATGTCCTGTGCCACTGAGAGATTCTCCAGTTCTTATTACCTCAGTAGGTGATGTGTGAAGCCTCCTTCAACACAAAGAAGCTTAAGAGAGAACCTGTCTCAAAACACTTGTTTTTCACTAAGGAGCAGAAAGTTGTCTGTTGATTCCACTCTACAGAGAGATGATTTTAAGGACTGAATGCGAGACCGATACATGACAGACATGTACATGTCACCAGAGGTGGACCAAAGGGGAAGACAGGACCTTGCACTTGGCCTTGTTGAACTTTGTGAGCTTCTCATGTCTCAGCAACAGTTGAGTAGTAACACTGAGGATATGAGATCACAGACCTGTTCTCACATACCAAGGCCTTGAAATGAGATGGCACAGTGCTGGAGATGACCTTCCTTAACATCATGAGGTCAGTGCTAGTGGGAGTCATATTTCCCTCTAAACCTGTCTGCACTCTTCCTTCAGGCAAAGGGAAGTCTCTGACTATTACTGTCTGTACTTAAGTTACTGAAAATTAGACACCTGCAATTCACAATGAATTCTCTTCTGAGGTACAATGAACCATGTGCTGCTTAGAGATTCTCTCTCAGTAGAGGATGTACACACTCATCTCCTGCTGCTGATGACCATGGTTCTGCACCCAATGTATACAAGAAACTAATCCTGCCTAAATATCTAGTGTTGCTCACAGTCATATTAGAATTTTTCAGTTTCATTTTCTCCCCATCACACAGACTGCACTCTGACAGAGCACAAACATCTTCTCCATAGAAAACTCTATGCAGCCAAATTGCTTAGTCCTGGACTGTAAACTTTCCCCTTTGCATGATGTACATCCCACACACCTTTTGTGCCCTATTCTGCTTTGCATTCTGCAGGCAGTTGGAGTAGAAACCAGCTCCCTTATGGCTGAGCATTAAGGTGTTAGCCTTTGGGATGGAGTTAACAACTGAGCAGGAAGAGACCTTTTTGATCAGTGAAGAAGATGAAGCAGAGTATATCAGAATTGTGTGCTACTCACTGGAATTTTTGCTATGGCACATACCAATCAGCAGTGCAAGTCCTTAAGAATGTAGGGTGAAGGCACTTGCACAGGGACAATCCCCAGCTGGGACACACTGAGTATCTATAATACTGAAGAGTTTCATCATACAGTACTCCTTTGTAATGTGTCTCCATCCTCAGGATCTTGACACATTTTTTTTTGATTAAACAGAGCAGTCTTTTCAGAAGAGGCAATGACCCAAAACATTGCCTTGCCTTCTGTCCTCAGTTAGAGTGCAGTTACAGTGGCAACAGAAGAGGAATAACATAGAGATGTTACCAACCCTGCAATACAAAAGGTTTAAGGGCTGCCACATAGCAAACTTAGGTAAAGATTGGAATGAAACAAAGGGACTTACTTCGTAGTTAGATGGTTCCATAGAGCCAGTCTTCCCTTCCTTCCTGGAGTAGAAGCTCCAGCTACTCTCCCTTCTATGATGTGACTTAATGGAATTAAATAGTTGTTAAACCACTCATTACTAACACATGGGGTTGGAGGTAGAGATAGCTAGCTATTACCTCAAGCCTAATTCTACAAAGACAGCACGTGGTCTCCTGATGGCTTGGTTCAGGTTTTTTTTCCCAGTGACAGCTGGTTCAGATGGGTGAACATTTTGAATGGAACCATAAATATTATCCATTTCTCATCTATTTCTAAGATTCCCCCAGCTTTAGTAATTGGAAATGGAAATTGCAGAATGAGAAATTGATTTCTTCTTCATTTTTGCCACACAGAAAGAAAAGAAATAACTAGCACTGTTTGTGAAAGGCTCCCCAGCCCACCCAGATTCAAGATAATGAGCTTTCCCAGCCACTAGGTAATTCCCTCTCTCATGCTCTCTCTTTTTCTTTCTTCATATATGCAGGTCTTGCTGCAGATAACGGAAGATTAAACTCCTCACTCTGAAACTGAACTACACATCACTCACATGGCAAATATAATAGGAAAAAAAAATGTCCTTCTTCTTTTTCTTCTTTATTAAACACCATCACTTAATTTAGAATGCAACCCAATATATTAATAAGGAATGTATAATTTTTAATGTCATCTCTGCAATCATGCCTCTAGATTGATTCTACCTTGAACTCACTGTATTATTGTTAATGACTGAAAGCTCACACTGTACTTTATCAACCAAAGTCTGTCTCCAAGAACTTTCTAATTAGTGCTACTAATCACTTATTCGTTCTCAGTGAAACTAATGCATTATTACAAAGACTTGTGAAATACGTCCAACAACATATACATCTTGTTAAAATGACACTCAGGAGATACCATCACCCACATCCATCAATGACAATCCATCACATCGGAAATATTGCTTAAATACTGCTACCAGAGTCAGCTGGGTGCAGGCATCTTCTGTGAGACCTGCTAAGCACAATGCTTCCCTGCTTATGTCTCTGGCTGGCAGCCAACCCTCTTACATCATATAGCAATTAATGTACCCTTACTTAGATAACAAGAAGTTAGAGAGGCACTGGAAAGTAGCAGTGGAGTGGGACAACTGATGAAATTAGCTGCAGGAAATCTATTTTGTAATAAAACTGTTCATAAAAGTGAAATGTCATTTAAAGGCACAATTTCCATGGGGAATAAGTTTTTATGTCTCTGTGCATCTTTAAGGCAAGGAGTTTGCTGGAGTGGGTTTTTTTTTATATATACTTATTTAGTTTAAATGACTTTACAGAAGCCCAGAATATACAGAGAGGTTTTTAAACCCATGGGGACTGTCACTATGTTTTGTGCATACCTTTTTTAATTTATTTTATTATTTTTTAATTCAGGATGATTCAAGATGCTGCAGTCATTTAGCTGTGAGAAATACTTAGATCACTGGAGTGAAGATAATTAACAATACATATAAATGAATACACCAGCTTCTTTTTAAGTGGAAGAAAACATACTATTTTAAATGGGTAGGCTACTGATGGAACCTGATTATTTTTCTCCTTCCTCTCTGTTTGAATATATAACCAACTATCAAGTTGACTTTATAAATAAACAAAAACCCACACAAATCTTAAGCTCTGTAAAGCTAATAAACACAACATTACAAAGCTCCTCCTTTCGAAATGAGCTAAAATGAAATTCAGATTCCTATTGTATCAAAATCTCATGAAAAATTCTGGTATTTGTACAAAATTGTTTTGAAACCTGAGTGAGTTATGATGGTTTATAAATAAACACAAGCTTAGTGCTTGGACTAGAGCACAAGCCTTCATGAGAAGTTTGAGGGAAGTTCTTGCTGGCCTGAGCCAGTCATGTCACAAGTGAAAGTGAAAATAGTGAATCCCTCTTTTCCCCTGAAGGCAAGGAGAATTTGTGAAGATCCCCATAGACCAGCATTCAGCCTGTCATCTCTCTGCATGTTTGGGATTTTTTTTTGCTTCTATGGCCAGAGGATGTTTTATTGTTAGTTTTTTGCATCCTGGTACTGTTACAAATTAGCTAATCTATGAAACAGAGATGTTATTGTAAACTAAAACTCTTCCACTGTGTGAATTAAAGGATAGGGGAAAGTCCCATTGCTACTTGTAGTACATAAAGAGACTGGGAAAAAAGAGTCTTAGAGTGTAATGAACCACTCCTGAGATTACAAAACAACAACAATGAATCTACAAAGGCAGCTTAAGAATATCAAAAGGTGAGTATTACAAAGAAAGGCTTTGCAGGTCTCCAGCTAATACTAACCCCAGTGTTCTCCCCCTGGTAAACCCCATCTACAATCTACAGACAATATGATGAAAACAGCCATTCCAGTTATTTTAATTGTTTCCACAGATGCAGAGACGAATCTGTAGAACAGATGAAGGCAAAACTATCTGTATGGGCAGGCTGAAGAGAGGATGGTAACTTTGAATCATTGCTTTTCTGGTGACACTGAGGCCAGGCAGGTTCAAGATTTGCTCTTGCAAAATATCAAGCAGTTGCTTAAGCTTTGTGTTAGCCCCTTGTAACCAACAACAGTTGAATCTCACCAAAACTGCCATAGCTTCTCTAAGTATGCTTTTCCCTTGCCTCATCCTGCCCCTCATGCTCTGGCCGACACAGCAGAGATTTAATGAAATACGATTAACAGCATTTGACTTCACTTCAGGGACATTCTAGAGGATACCACAGCATGGCTGCTTTCTTCAAGTTACTGCAGCAGACACAATTTTTCCCTCTAGTACCTACAATTGTGTGCAGACTCTGCATGTTTAAAGCAAACAAAGGGAAACACTCACATAGAGGCAGGCATACCTGATCAGAACAGTCCTGCAAGATTAGAGAGAAAAGCAGTTCTTCCATCCTAATTAAATCTGAAACTCACTTCCCATTATGAGTCTAATTACATTTCAGACATGTGCACGTTCAGTGTGTGCAATGGTTCTGGCACTGTGAGAAGCTGTTGGGACTGTGGTTTCAGCGACAAGGAGGTTAGAGTCAGGAGTCATTTTCAGAGGAAATCTCTATAAGCATCCAGCAGCCTGGCGAGGGAAAGCATTCGTAAGCAGGCTTCTTACATCAAATGTATGCACATGTGAGATAAGTTATAAGCATTGGAAGTCACTTATATTAATTGTTCTAGGGTTCAGATTAGTGTAGGAAAGACCCAGATAAAAAAATCATTAAGCAGTTTCTCAGAAGAACAAATGCTTAGACATACACACACAAAACATCCTGTGCCTGTTAACATAAAGCTGAATCTTATAAACATAACCTATGCAAAATTATTGAATCAAACACTCAAGATCCATATGAACTATGTCTGAGCAAATTGTGGAGACAGTTATTTAACCAGCAAATTTATGGACAAAAAAGATTTGAAAAAGGTGGTGGGTCTCCAGGGAAGACAATGCTGCCAGGCATTGCCCAAAGCCACATCTGACTAACTGCTTTCCAGTACTGCAGTAGACTGGATTATCTCCCCTGAAGACAAAGGGTTTTATGTAAGGGGTCTTGAACTCACCTGAATGCTATAGGAAGGGCCTTTGTGCTTCCTCTGTCTAATCTTTTCACATTGCTTGCTGCAAATGACAGGGAATTGCCAGGGGGCCACTGATGCCCACAGCATTGTAAACTGGAAATGAGGGACCTGAACAAAAAGAACAACCTTACCATCTCTGAATACAATAGACAGAAAATTACCACACCACAAATGCACAGAAATTATTCAAGACGTGTAAAAAAACAGGGGATCTTTGCTGAAAGGAGATGCAAAGAAGACACAGTCTCAAAAGGAAATGCAACAAGTGGATTTGCAAATTCACTGCTAGATCATTTTTGCATTCAGATTTGAAAAAAAATCTTCCCTTTGCATGCTCTCTCCTCTCTGTGGCCAGCAGTTACCTTTCTATGCTATCCAGGATTAAGACGTGGTCAATATCATGGAGATGGAAGGCACCATTTCTTACAATAGTCCCTCTTGGTATCTTTACTTGATGTGTCAGATATCCAGTGGGAATAACTACGATGAATAGCACCTTCAAAGATCAGGTCTTTCATTCTGAAGTGGAATCCAGTAAGCCAATTCAAGGTATACTCTGCCATCTTGAGCATCAATTTTTTCAGACAGACAGTATAAACTGACTCAGTACTGTTTAATAGCAATAGAGCTATCATAGAATCATAGAATCATGGAATGGTAGGGGTTGGATGGGACTTTTAGAGATCATCCAGCCCAACTCTCTGGACAGAGCAGGTCCCACCTCAGGTCACAGAGGAACACATCCAAGCAGGTTTTGAAGACTTCCAAAGCAGGAGCCTCCACACTCTCCCTGGGCAGCCTGTGCCAGGGCTCCCTCACCCTCACAGTCAAATAGTTTTTCTTATGTTTAAATGGAACTTCTTGTGTTCCAGCTTCTTTCCATTACCCCTTTTCCTGTCTGATATAACAGAAAAAAAAAAGGGATGCTCCAATCTCCTGACACCTATCATTTACATATTTGTAAATATTAAAGAGATCTTCCCCCTCAAGTCTCCTCTTCTCCAGACTAAACAGCCCCATGTCCTGCAGCCTTTCCTCATAAGGAAGATGCTCCAGTCCCTTGATCATCTTGGTGGCCCTGCACTGGCCTCTCTCCAGCAGTTCCCTGTCCCTCTTGAGCTGGGGAGCCCAGAACTGGACACAGGACTCCAGGTGAGGCTTCACCAAGGCAGAGGGGGAGGACAACCATATCAGGCAGCTCCCTTAACACTCTTGGATGTATCCCATCAGATCCCATGGACTTATGAGCATTGAGATTGGCCAACAAGTCTTTAACCTCTTCCTCTTCCACCCAGGGCAAGTCTTCCGTTGTCCAGACCATCTTACTACCCTTGCTGGACTGGGCTTCCCAAGGGCTGGCCTTGGCTGTAAAGACTGAAGCAAAGAAGGCATTCAGTAGTTCAACTTTCTCTGCATCCTCTGTCACTAGGACATCCACTGTGTTCAGCAGCGTGCCCACATTCCCCCTCAGCTTCCTTTGCTGCCGAGTTACCTGAAAAATCCTTTCTTGTTTTCTTTTACTTTCCTGGCCAGGTTTAATTCTAAAAGGGCTTTAGCCACCACCCAAGTCCTTCAGTTTAAAACCCTCTTGATCAAGAGGCATCTTGATCAAGTTGTCAATTCCCATCAGGATCAGATGAATCAAAGGTAGGGATCTAGCACATAAATCTTAGTCAAAACAAATCCTTTTATAGAAACAAATATATATAAGCTCATCTGGTGTGATATGACTCTTGGTCCACCTGGGGAACAGAGATACTTTAACTATACCTTCAACTAGCCCTGGAAGAAAAGGCAGTCTTCTGGGTACACTTACACATGCCATCCCTTCCTCTGTCCGTGCAAATATCAGCCTAGCTAACTAATACAGGGTGTGGTGAGTCACACTTGATTTTGCCACTAGTCCTACTGTACCTTCTGAAAAGCTTTGCTCTTTCAATTAATTCCCTCCACCGTAGAGTACTTGGCAGTATGTTTTGCTGAGTGACTACAGCAATGACCATTGTTAGATAGATATAGATAGATACACTCTAATTCTACAACTGAAGTTATATTGCAGCCAATATAATTCTACACATATGTTATAAGGATTTGCCACATATTTTAACTTAAGTGCTACATAAGTCATCAACTTTGTGGTAAATATGTCTATTTTTCCTCCTAGAATTACAGAAGGGAGAGGTTTGTGTCTGGTACATTCCATTATTTATTGTCTCAATTCAGTGCAATTCAATATATTGTGTTAATTTCCTTTTCCTTTTTTAAAAGAAATAATAATCTGTCACTGAGGTTGTAACAGCTCCAATGTTAATGGAATTGGATGAGACAATGTCATTGAAATTGTATCGGTCCAAATGGAATCATTACTGTTCGTCCATTCAGGTCTTAATGGCTCCATCAATCGATGTGTATAGGACAGAGCCCAAGGTGTTTTGAGGAAGCTCTGAGGTGCATCTAAGCGTGCTGAGCCTTTGTGTACCTTCCAAGCACAATAGCATGAATCAAAAGGTACAATTCCAAAATCTCCTAGAGACCCATTAGCTTCAGATCACACAGCAAAAGGCTCCTTCAGAGTTAGCATGGCCCATCAGATAGTTTGTGAATCACTGCAACAGTCTATCAAGGGGCACCAGGGTATGTTTAAAGATTGTTCACCCAACTATTCTTAGGAACTAATCATCCACAGGTCTAGAACTGTGTGCCTGAAATTCCTTTGGAGTTTTTTTTTAGCAAAGTAATAATTAATGCACATAGCTACTGGTTTCTTTCCCCAGATTAATATTGCTTTTAGTACCACTTCAAATTCCATATTTCATTAACTGTTTGAAAGCTTGTATATGTCAAAAAGCATTGAAGACTGGGAACTTCTAGCCTTGTTTTCTGACTGCTGTAAAAGGAAGAGCTGTTTCCGTGAGTGGAAGATTGAGTGTCACAAGCCAAGACAGTGCTGGAGATAACTCAGGTATATACATCAAGCTACCTCCAAGCCCAGCAGTAGCAAATGTTAGGCAACACATCTTCCTGTGAAATGGTGATGGGTCTAGTCAAAGATACTTGTGTTGGTGTGCTTTGACAGAGACCAACCTCTGTGGCACTGCTCTAGTGCCCTTGTACAGCATGTGGGAACTGGATAACACAGAACCTTTGGCAATGTCCAAGAAGTATAAAATGGACAATGAGATGTATGAATCTCAAGACTTATATTTATACCATGAATCTGCTGACTTATGAAGATGAGAGATCACTAGAAAGCACTTACTGTCCTCTCTTGTCTTTACTGGAGGAATGGGGAACATTTGGGATTCTTAACATCTTTCCCCAGCAAGACCCTTGTAATGTGAATTTAATTCTAACTTCAATCCTACTTCCATAGCCAGTCTTCATCTTTGTGATATTGTCCCATCACAAAGCTATAAGCAATACTTTTCTTAAGGAACATATTAAATTCTCTATAAACATTGAACAAGGGCAGCCCCACAAGTTTCTGGTGGGAATTTCTTCATCTGGTTGTGTCATTATCATCCCTGCAATCTTTGTGAACCAGCTTTTTCAGTAGTAATTTAGAAAGATGGAGTGATACTTATCAAGCTAAAGCTAGTCCCATTTCTTTCATTGAGACAAATTCCAAATTTCTAGAGAAGGAAACACTTTATAATTAAACTTAATGTTTTTAACCCCCAAGATGTATCTTCTTGGTGTGGGATGTTGTTCCACTTTTCCTTAGAAATCGAGGAAATTTCAGTCTGTACTTGTAACTCTGTTGCTTCACAGTTGTTGTGGTCTCAGTATCTCTGGTTCTTCTTTTGGCTAGAGAAAGAAAACAAAGTAAAGGCAGGAGAGAGGTACTGGAGTGAAAATTCTGAAAGGAATTAAACTCCAAAGACTACCATCATTGGACTTGTTTTCTTAATATCTTCAAATAACCCGATTTAGTTGGATTTGCTGTAGTGATGGTGTCTCACATTAATGTGTGTGCTCCTCATTTGCATAGTTTCAGAACTACAAAGAGCTTCGTGCAGGAGTAAAGATGTCATAATCAGCTATTGCTCAGGCACTCTTAGCAGCCGAGGAGTGAAACTACAGAGAAACTGCCTGTAAAAAAAAGAAAAAAGGAATATAATGAATGAAAAAAAAAAAGTGCTCACAAATGAAATTACTGTTTTCAAACTCAGATATGATACAAGGCCTTAACCTGTGTAGGGTGTCTTATCCAGGTGCCATGTGTACAGATCAACCAAATACTTTGGAGCCTGTCTATCCATGTAGGCAAAAATGCAGGGCAGCAAAATCCCTCTGCTTATTTCTATCTATTTCACTATCCAATAATCACACTGATTCACATCCCCTGTCCTACCTCTACTATCAGGTAAAGAAGGGAATGAATTGGGTTTTACATATGACTGTAAATACCTGTGATCAAAAGGAATACCACTTTACCCTCTAAAGTAGTTTTATGTGTATATCTTGTCAGTCAGCATTATGGTACATCAAGGATAACACTTACACTTATGTTCTTACACTGACATCTTAAGAGAGCATATGTAAATCTTGTATGGCTAGCCCAGAAAATTGTGGAGAGCAGCCATTAAGTAATCTTTTCTTTCTGTGTTATGCAGCTGCCACTGCTGTTTCCAATACTCCATTTCTGTTTCATTGCTTGATGGTGTTCTCATGAGTCTTTGGCTGACCAAAAAGAATGAGACAAATAACTGGAAAATTAGAAACATATGCAGTCCTGCATCTCGGTATGTGGTCTGACACCACATCTTCTGATAACATCTTCAATCCTACACAGCTAATAAAGCCAACATTATTGTTGGCAAAAATTCAGGAGCAAAGTACAGACAATAAAGAGGCTTTATTCTCATTTAACTCACAAATGGAAGAGAAAAATTACATTCTCTGTCATCTCATCAATGGAAAAGGAGCATAGCTTGGTGTGTATGTGTGAGAAAGTATGAGAGATGAGGAAACAGACAAAAAAATGCAAAGGGCTGTTTTGGAAACTAAGGGGCTTTTGCAAGGGAAAAAAAAAGCAAATAAGAAGTCTGAAATCAAACTCTTTCAGCCTGGAAAATAAGCTATAAGGCTTTATGGGGGCTGCAGTCCAAGTGCCTCTGTGTCCATTTACCTACAGAAATCAGCTCGCATTTCAGTGAGCTTCTGACACTCATGAGCAGTCATAGCCTCCAGTGTTATGATTGAGTGCATCATGTGAATTCAACATATGTTTTTGGTCTTAGGCAGCAAGCACAAGTTGGAATAATTCAGCTTTCAGCTGAAAATTCTCACTTCACTCAGTGAGTTCCATGAGGTGTTTTTTAACATATAATTTTTACCCCCAAAATTCTTACAAGTGTACAAAAGTGGAAAGGAAGACCCTAGTGGTTTCAAAGCCAAATATCCTCATTTCTCCTTTCCCATTACTTCCCAAATGAGACATAGTTAAGAGATTTTACTTCTTGTGATATTAAAACTAAAGGCAAAGCTATTTCAGCTATTTCTAGGCTTTTTTTTTTAGAAGGGCTATCAAAAACAATCAGTAGCAGCAATTGAGAGACAGTGAACAGATGGTATGTGATTCCAGATTCTGCCACATTCCTAGAAATGAATTAATTTACTGTTGAAACACAGTAGATTTTTTTATGCCATTCATAAAAGAAGATGACATGAAAGATTTCATCAGCGATGGTAATGTGGTTTCTTTGGTAAATGTTACTTTGCCACAAGTTTCATATCGTTGCATTCACCAGATCTGCAGAATTAGTTAACCACAAACTCTTTTCTGTGGTAACCAAGCTGCTACCTTAGTAGCACTGTATATAAAGTCAAAAATATTAATCAGTAAGCCTTTCTTTATTTCAATATGTTCTCCTTCAGAAGTAATCCAACTGGAGCCTTTTCAAGCACATTGTAATTTATGAGCCAGCTGGAGCACAATACATTTTTTAATAAAAATTAGGTACAAGCAGATACAGCGGATTAATAGTTGTATTATAATTTTATAGTTTTCAATATACACTGCCATAGAAAAGACAATCCAATATGGGGTCCATCTCAAGGATATAAAATGCAGTATTTATTTTTAATGGGAAGAGAATTTCACGAATTACTGAGCCGTGAAGAGCTGATGAATGCACTCAGTGGGCAAAACAAAGGACAACTCAAAAGAACAGGCATTCAAAACAACAGAGCACTACAGGGACGTAGGCACCTCTGAGTAAGCTTTGAAATCTCAGCTTGTGCAGATTTCTGTACAGTTTTAGAAATAACCTCATTTTCTCAGCAGCCTACACAGGCCAGGACTTTTATTTTTCCATGTGTTTCTGACACATATTAATTAACAATTTATTACACAGGGGAAGATAGGAGTAAAGGTAGTGTTCATAAATTGATTAAACCATTAGAAGAATTATATCTTTCTCAGATCTTCTAGAAACTATATTGATAGGACTGAGCAGTAGAAGTGATGCAGCTATAAATTTGTGCAGTCTTTGCAAACTTTTAACATATACGTTCCAGGAGTTAACTTCTTACTGTACCTGTCTTTCCACAAGCAGTTGGAAAAGAGCAAGTTGGTCACCATTCCTACAGTCCAAGCAACTCCATTTGACAAGCATTTTCCTTTGCTTCTAAAAATCCTAAAAGTTTTTTGCTCCAATGTCCTTTCAAGCACCTTTAAATCCTTCTAGACTTATGAGTGGGTGCAAAAACCTTCCAGATGAATGATGAACTTGCTGAAGAATTACTTATTGTTCAGCATTTAATCTGAAAAGTGATCTGGCAATTGATTCAAAGCACATCAAAGACAATTCTGAGTAAGAAAAACAAATCTTCGAGGAAAGGGCAGCTCTTTTCCTCAGAGATGCTAATTACACTACAGCAAACCCTTAAATTTGGTGTATGCTGCTTCTCTCCAGGGTTCAGGGGTGGGACATGAAATTACTTTGAAGGAGACCCCAATGATATGATTTTCGTGTTCTTTTTCTTTTCCTCTTTTTGAAAAATGAAATGAATGGGGAACAGAGGGCAAGGAATCTTCAAATACAGCATGCCAACAATGAAATCTTTGAAGGAGTACGTACTGGCAGTGTAAAATCTCCACTGGGACCATCCCTTCATCAACTCAAAAGGGAGACTCTCTGTCTGAAAGCTTTGAAGAAACCCCCTCCTTCTGCAGAGATGGGAAATCTTTGAAGTTATTAAGCATGCATTAATCATTTTAGATAGGTAAACTCTGGAATCAAACTTGTCCCAACCTGTAGTATTCTTTCTCAGTGCTTTGCCAACTACATCATGGTGATCATTTCAGTGTGGAGGAGACAGTAATAGCAGCCCAGAGTGAAGCTTCTTCCAATCTGAGAGACGGAGTTTAGTGCAACATGTTAAGCAGACTTTGGCAGCAGGCTGAAAGCACCATCTAGGTAAGAAGATGTATAGTATATATGAAAAACATTCCTCTCCTGGATGCTCTTTCCCCCACACTTCTATTTCTCAGAGAGGCTAGTAATAAGGCATTGCTCCATGACAAAGCCTCTGCTCAGCTCACTCAACTTCACAGAGGTTAATGATGGGTAAAACCCATGGAGATGCTGGCACCTCACCACAGGGAAGGAGAGGCATTCCTTAGGAGGAACTGCAGGGTGGCTGCACCAGACCGGCCCTTCAGGTCCCAACTGGGTGCAGAGAGATATGCTTGAGCCACACACAGTTTAGCTAGGTCAGTGTAGGTGTAACTGAGCAGAAACAGATGGCCTGCAAAGCTTAGCAGATCTCAGTAGGTGGTGGAATGGCTCCTTCTGGCCTTGGACAGTGTGATTCAGTGAGTCTCTAAGGGAGGAGAGGCTGATGAGAAGGGAAGGGTGTTAACTATTAGTAATTTGTTTCTAGCATTAGTTAGACCATGATTTTTTCACAGCTGGCATCATAACTGCCCATGTGCTTGCACAGTGCTGACTGTCTCTTCAGTGCCTAGAAAGTGACAAAAAAACCCAGGTTAGGACAAGACCCTCAGTCCCAATGTCAAGGGACATCCAAAGGAGAGCAATCAGGAGGAACCTGCCAGAACAGTTCAGCTGATCCATGCTTAACCTTGTCTCCCATGAGATGAGTAGAAAAGAGGAACCAAGAGGCAGCTGCAAATGCAAGAGAGAGAAAATATTTAACTGCATCACTTAATGATATGCCGAGACAATTCCTTGTAGCCAAACTGCCATGTTTGAATCAATTATCCTCCTCTTGCCAGAGATACTGTAATTCTGAGAACGAACTGCTAATCCCTCGGCTGGTTTAAGCAAACCTGATGTGTGCTTAAGCACAGCAGTGGACTCACAGTGCCCATATGCTTCCCTCCCAGTGTCTCAGCCCTCCAGCCAGAGACAAGCAGCTGAAAAACAATGAATTGTCATAAATGATCATCAGTCCACAATCTCAGTTCACTGCCTTTCCTTCCTACCCAATGTGGGTCTGAGGAAAAAGCCTTAAGGGAATGCTGAGCAAGAGAGATCAGTGCCAGGATGGGATATAAGCAGGCAAAACCAAAGAACAATGATATATCAGATGTTCAGTTTCAGATTAGATCATTAAATACACATAAGCATATGAACACTTGTTAGCAATATCTGGGTAGCAGGACGAGACAGCTTCCTAAATATAAATGTCTAGGACCACTGCAGACATCCTAACATACCCAAGACATGGGCAGGGGTAAATAAGAAAAAGGATCTGCCTTTTCCTGTATCAGAAACTAGAGGCCAAGCTTATGTTTTAGGTCATCCTAGAGGGCAACTGAAGTGAGCTTCTGCTGACTGTAATAGACATTTAGGTGCCTTGTAGCTGACATCTACAAGGACATACCTACATTCAAGCGTCTTAACCTGAAGCTGTATCCCACTCCCAGTGTCCAAAGAAGTAGCTGACTTGTGAAAGCTCAATAGCTGTCCTGTGGCTTCTCTGTGGCCTGGTACTGTCTAAAGAACTCAGCTCAAGGGGGTTTTACTAGAGAATAAGAAATAAATCATGGGAGACACAAACAGAAATGAGACTATCCAGCTTGGAAACATACCTCTTCTGTGTCCTGTTGGCCCTACAGCCATACCTTAACATGAAATGTAACACCATGGTGCTATGTTTCATACTAATGTCCAGGCAGAATTTGCAGGAGAATAATGATGAATCTCATGAGTATCTATGGAATGCAGGTCTGTGGTTTCCAATAGGATTTTCAGGGCTCTTTCAGTGTGACAGTAATACTGACATTTTTGGCAGCATCCCAAGTTAAGAACAATGGAGAAAAGAGTGAACTCAAAATCTCTTTTCCTCTGAGAAAACTGAAATGTAGATCTAGATTCAAAGCTTATACTTGTGCCTTTTCCCCAACAATTACTAAGTCAAGGCACAAACTGGAATTTTGTATTGTCCATATCCTTGCTCAGTCTAAATTATTTGGTGGCAAGGGGATGAAAACTGTTGATGTTTTCTCCCTCCTTATCCTTTTTCCATAGGTTTTGGCAGAGCTGGAGTAGAACCAGGATGTATATCTTATCCCGTTCTTCAGCATAAGCTAAGTATGTATTGAAGAGATGTTGCACCAAAGCACAAATGTGATTGAGAAAGGTGTCTCTTATCTTCGCTCTAAGGAGGTCAAAAGGATGAATTCTTCTTATCCATATTTAGATTTTGCAAAACAACAGAAAGTTCTCTCTCTCTGGCATTATGTAGTCAATACAGGTCTTCGACCTTGAAAAAGCAGGAATTGATGCCAAAGAAACAGTGGTCCCATTGATAGCATCATCATCGTCATCATTCTGTGACTTGCTTGCTTCTGTGACATCTCTAAGAGAAAAGTCCATACCACATTATGCAGCTCTTGATTATCTCCTTATGGCCAGTCTGAGGGGCTTCATTAGCAGTCAAATTGGTGTTTGGCATCCCAGAGCATTCAGCTTAAAGAGACAAGAGGCAGGGAATTGGAGGCTGAATGGGAAAGCCTTGTCTCTTCCTCACAGCTAATATGTAAAATTACTCTTCACAAGTTAAACTTTAGATAATGTGTGTTTGGGACCAGTGCAGTTTTTTGGTAGGGCTGTTACACATTCAGTCACACAGGTTTCTTGGCTGTCCATGCACAAATCCCCATGATCACACGCTGAAGGTTAGGGACCAGGCTGTGTTGCATCAATTGTGAGCTCTGAGTAACCATACTGCTTAGAAATGAATTCCCATTTGGCCTTGCTCACTACAGTCTGGTTTCTTTCACAGAGCAGTTTTGGTTCATGCACCTTAGATTCCTTCTGTAGAAAAGCTGCCTTCCTCTCATGCTACTGATGTCCTCCATAATGGGGACATCTTGCCTTGCACTGGTACATAGTCCTTTGAGGAGCCTTAAATAAAATGTCTGGTGAAGTTGTTTAGCCAGTGGGACCAGACAACATCTAGCACAAAGTAAAACCCCTGAAGCAAATATAACATACAACTGTAGGCATCAGGACCAGCAGCTTCCATCTATTAATCTGCTCTTCTGGTGCTGAAGATGCCAAGTCAGACATATCCAGATCCCCTTTTTTCTTTTTCCTTAAATATTACACATGAAAGTATCAGTTGTTTAACAAGACACATTTCATGAGCTGCCCTTAATGTCTCTCTGGGTTATATTCAGAGAGATAACTGGGACATTTAACGTCAAGAAAATTATGAGCTATTTGGATTGTCTTTGTACTGAGTGTTCCCAGTACAGCCAGAAGAGACTCAGGTGTTAACACCAGTCAGCCCCTGCAGGCAGCTGAGATCTGGCCGCTCTTGTCTCTCCTCTGACTCCCTGCTAAATCAGGGTACAGCAGCCCTGACAGATGCTCACTTGTGATCAACTGAATTTAGATGCCTGCAGCCATCATAAATCCACTCTGGGTGCTACCCCATCCAGGACATACCATCTGAATACACCTCTCTGGGCTTCATTCTCTGGCTATGAGAGCAAATTCCTATTTTCTCCTTCCTCTTTCCCTCCTCTACTAGTGTTGGCCACTTCAAAGCAGGATTCAGCACACATAGTACACTCTTTATTTCATACTCCTATTGATAATGAAGTGCTGGATTGCTACATAAAGCACAGCACAGAGTAGGACACTAATATATAACAATTTACAATGGACCTCTCTTTCTTCCTCCCATCAAATCTAAATAGAAAATACATCCGTGGTAGGGAATTAAGCCTGAAACTCTAGGTCCTGAGTTAATAACAGCCAACACTGCTTCTCTGCAGCAGAGACATACCTGTTAAGATTTGCTTTCTCAGTACTGTCCCAGGTAAACTTGACCTTCCAACAACTTCAGTAACTTCTAGAAATATCTTCAGTGAGACCTGTGAAATAGGGAGTTTTTAGTTTGGCTCTCCTGTACATCAATGGTCTGCCATTTAGTTTTTGACCTTAGATTAAATAGCTGTGTTCACACATTACTTTGTGTTTTGGCATTTTGAAAAGCATGATTTGCAATGGATCATGAGCACATTTTCTTTCCTCATCGATTTTTAGCATCCAGGCAGAAAATATGCACAGATAGCCTTTTTGGATGTAATGAAAAGCTCCCAATACATTGTATCTTGTACCAAACACCATTATTTTGTTCATATTTGTCTTGTGTGTCACTTGTTTTACTAACTAATGGATCATCCTTATTACTGGTATAGCTGGACTTTTGAGTTATCTAGAGAAAGATATAGTTAATATCAATGAGCTCCACATGGAACATGAAAATACTCTGGGAGAGAAAGCAGTGCTACATCTGCCAGGAATATAGCTTTGGCTTTAAAAATGAGACACGTACCTCAGACAGACACAGAGCTTTGGGCAATGGTGAATCCACACCCCTGTGAATTTTTAATAACTCTCCTTCATGCCATGTCTCTTTTCTATCTTCTCAGAGAGGATGGACACAGCTCAACATTTCCAATTATTCATTTTGTAACATAAACATACTCCTGCTGCTAAGCTGCAGATTTCAAACCAGTTTAACAAATAACAAAAATCCCTTCTTTTTCAGAAGACAAATTATTTGGAATTATCAGCTCTGATGCTCTGTTTAATTATGCATGTTTTTGTGCTAAGCATCTTTAAATATTAATGAGATATGTTTTTGCACTTATGACCTAAAGTAGATCTATAGTAAAGTCACATTTGTGTTGGCAATAAGTCATCACAGCACTGCCATACAGCAACAGCTCTTTTTAAAGTAGGAGCTTTTCTGTGGGGTGTGGTTTTTTTTTGGTTTTGTATCATTGCCAGTGCTATGGAAAAGGAATCAGGAAAATCACAACCCTGACCGAGTGCCCTTGTCAGATGAATGGGGCTGTGATGATTCTCACAATCACTTTCTCCCTCTCAATGTGAGAGAAGAGTGTCTGAAAGCTGCTAAGAGCTAAACCTCAGTGATGGGCTGAGCAAAGGAGAGCAGCTGGCTGGGGATGGGGCAGTGCTGGGTTGCCTCTGGGTCTCCAGCCCCAGGGCAGACATCAGGCTCTTTCCCTGGGGTCTGTGTGGATTCAGGCAGACCTGGTGCTCGTGTGTGATGGAGAAAGCCTGTAAAAGAAATTCAAAATATGAAAGAAGATAGTGAGAATATCACATTACACAAGACAAGCTTGACTCTGGAGACTGGGACAATGGTAGGATCCTGGCCAGGTTTAGTTGCATCTTGACAACTTGATCCTCTCAAATCAAATGCAGATTTCTACTGCTTCAGTGAACTTCTGAATAGATGCCTGACCCACACAGACTAGATTAATTTTAACAGAGTATCGATATGTTATTGATCTCCAGATCACTTCCAGTTTGGTCATATCATCTTTTACCACTATCAGGCCCAAAGGTCTAGCCTTATTCCCCATGAAACAGAGTGAGGTCCCTGGTGTATGTAGATGTATTGACAAAAGCAAGAAGAGGAATACTTAACAGCCAGACTTCCAGCAGTACCACGGACATGAATGGGCCTGAAAGTCTGAGCAATGTGCTCTCTGTGTAACTTCTGCACTGTGGGAATGTGCATGACAGAAATCTGAACCATATGAGTGGCTAGGGAAGTTTCACAGTGACATGGGAGCTGGTATAGCATCACTTCTCTTGAGCCACTGGCCCTGTTACCTGCTGTCTGCTCACACTGGCTCTATATGCATGCTCAATGGCTGCGCACCAAATCCTGTGCATTCCCACAGAGCTGAAGAGGAAAAAGTTTTAACATATTTCTCAGGGCAGCTCCTCACCGGATAAAGAGGCGAATGAAGAGGATTTGCTGGGCACAAAATCTTTACATCCACTCTACCCATAACAGCTGTTTCTGGGAGCTCACCTCCCTGTGTCACTGCACCATGTCCATGGCTGTATTCAGAGCTGCCTGATCACAAGATAAGATAAGCCATCCTCTCTTTGACAAACTTGACAGCAACACATGCCTCACGTATTAAAACCAGCTTTCCTTCCTGGCAGCAGATAGCATCTTTGCTTCTCACAAACCACTCACGGTAGTTAGAAGGTGTCTTGTATGTATGAATGCTGTTGCCTGATATATTAAGCCAACACACAAGCTCATTACCTCTGCTTCTCCCATGAAGGTTACCTATATCGAAAAGCTGTCACACAGCAGAGCGTTAAACAAATCCAGGGCCTGCCTCATTATTACTGTTTGTTGTACAGCCGTGCAAGGCAAGGCAAGGTGCAGACTGTGATGCAGAGAGGATGTTGGAGGCGGTGTGGTAATCAAGAGATAACATGGGCAAGTGGGTTTTACTCGGTTGCAATGAAAGATCACCTGTTTCTCACAGGGCCATTACCTCCTATCTTGCAAAGCAGTACAACACTGAATAATAGACTTGACCCTGAAAAACTTCTCTTAAATGAGCAAATCAGAACAGAGATAGTGCAGAAAACATTCCATCAGGGCATACAGGTGCCCAACATGTCACAGGGTCTGGGGCAGGGACAGGAAGTAAGTTGTTTATATGCTTGAGGTCCTGTAGGCAATCTGCAGTAAAATGGGGAGAAAACTTGGATATCCCAAGCCTTCAGGGGGATTGTCTGTCCCTGAAACTCAAGTTCTTCCATGTTAAAGTGACTCCTCACCTGGGTATATTCTCTGAAAAGGAGCCTCTGCACACTCCCAGCATGAAATGGATTTGCTGGGCAAGAAAAAAATCGTGTGATGTTCTGTTATTTGGCTGCTTGATGACAAATAGCTTCTGTTTATTCTCTGCTGCAGCAGGAGTGGCTAAACACCAACAGAGAGAGAAGGGAGCTGACCAAGTAATACAGTCTGTTCCCTGTCCACTCCCAAGGGAAAGGGGACAGGAAGAAATCGGTGTATGAACTGGCCTGACAGCACCAGTTTGCTCCCAACCATCCCTTGCCAGAGGTTTGTATGTATGCAGGGTATGTGTGGCATGGGGTCTGTGTGTGGGGTAGACACGTGTACTCAGACTAATCAGGTAGGTTAGAGAAGGACTTAGGTTCCCTGGCTAAGAGGATGCAAAACGGACAGAAAAACACAGAGAGTCCCAGAGAAGGAAAACAAGAATCTGCAATTCAAGCTCACTTATCCCTGAGGGACTGGTGAAACAACTGCTTGCAATTACATTAGTGCATTTTAATATGTTAACAGGCCCTCAGCTGCTGGTAACTGCTCCATCAGCTGGAGTGTGGTCTACTTACCATGCCCTTCTGCTGCTCTGCCGTGCCAAGTCAGACAGGTTTCCTCAAGGGGGTTACGTAAACAGAGTTTAAATCACA
The DNA here is from genome assembly GCA_013401255.1 of Urocolius indicus. Taxonomy (NCBI): domain Eukaryota; kingdom Metazoa; phylum Chordata; class Aves; order Coliiformes; family Coliidae; genus Urocolius; species Urocolius indicus. The sequence continues at coordinate 76,146 of WBNH01007808.1, read as the reverse complement.
GAGGGACAGACTGGGAGCATACTCAAGGGCAGTTACGATTATCTCAGCTCTAGGGTGGTAACTGGCTTGATGTATGGGGAGGAATTTTTCCTACAGATACAATGAGATGCACAGCATCACTGCCAATGCTGCCTTCTCTTCAAACATTTGCTTGCACAATTTACACCAGGTGTCATTGTAGGTAGGAAATATTGGGATGTTAAGGAAGTCATAATGTTGACAGATGATATTTTATGTAGCAATATGCGTGCTGAAGACAACAGGAGTATCTCCTATAAGTAACACTCAACATGAATGATAGCTGCAAGGTCAGGCTCCTAATGAACAGTTGTCTAGCTGTGAATATATACACTTTTTCACTCTGTTATAGGCAATACTCTCTGCTACCTAATTAGGTTGATCTGTGAGTATGATTATTCATTATCTGGAGTCTGAGAGTATAGAATTATGTATCCATGCAGTGCTCCTTAAGGAAAAAGAATGTGAAATTCTAGTGTCAGACAAGGTGACCGCATGCTGAATGAAAAAAAAATGCACTTTTAGTCTCTGGGAGTGTCTTGAATTCCACAAAAGTTCACGAGGAAAAAAACTTTACAAATCCCTTTTTTGATAAGGTCAAAATTAAAGATTCAAATCTTGATTTTAGGAAGGATCTTGCATTACTGATTGCAATGAAATTTTGGATTTAAAAGAAGTGAAAAAGAAGAAGAAAGTCTTTTTTATTGTATAGAAATGCAACTTTTCAACTATGTTCAAATCAATTATTTAGATGTCCTGAAACACTGCAATTTCTACTGTTGTTGTGTCTCTAAAATGACACAAGATTAATTCCACCACATTGAGCTCCTGCAAAAGAAAGAGCTGTGACCTGTTGTCACATCCCTCCTGCTATCCAGTCTCCAGGGGATAATCAGTGCTGCCCTTACCTCCTCAAAAGGTGATTGCCAGGACTTATGAGACTCTTCCACCAATGACTGGGAAATGGGAGACCTGGGAGGAGTTAGCTGGACACAAGGATCCAAAGCTGCCAGGAAGAGTTCTTCAGAAGCCTGAGAGCATCATCCATTTAGCACCAGCAGCAGTAAGATAAAATCAAAGCATGACATAATGCTATGACAAAGGCTAAAGGAAAGGAGAACAAGCTACACACAGAGGGGGGATGCAGTCTTGATGTGAACTGTGCCCTTTGTACCCCTCCAGTTTGATTGGAGTGGGCTTGTGAGAGCCAGAAAGAAGGCATTAACTGTCTGATATTCTTTCATTTCTGATCTGATACTGACATTGGCTCTGTTCTGTTCTGAACAAATTCTCTGAAAGTCTCTCTTGGGGAAAAGAAAAGGAAAGGAGAGTTAACAGAAAGGTTAAATATTTGAACTAACTACTGAAACAGGAAAAGAAAAAAAAAAGGGAAAAAAAAAGACAAAAAGAAAAGCCTGAGATGAGAAAGAACAGGTGTCCAACCTTTGAAAGGAACTTTAGGAGGCAGACAGGCAGACCTGTGGAAGCAAAAACAGTCTCACCTATTGGAAGTAGCATCTTTTTTTCAGCTGAGTCTCTGATTCCCATCTAATGCTGGGATGAAGCTCATGGAGATGGGATATGAATCAGAACTGAATCTCTAGGTACCAATTTGGAAAGAAATTGCAACATAAAATTGATTTGGGCTCACCCTGCTTCCTGCAGGTCAATGTGCATGTGAAAAGAAGATCACTGAAGCTCTCTGGATATTTCTCTTGCAATATCAATGCTCTTCTCTCCTCCAGCTGCCACACCACCATTTTCCTTACAGAGGTCGGGCTGTGGACTACTCAGCCTTCAACTGCACCTAATCCGTCCTCACAGAGAGAAGTCAATGAGGCAGGGTACACAACACTGAGCCAGCCATGTGTGAGAATTGTTAAGAATGAAACACAAAAGGCGTTTCCCCCTTCTGCCCTTTCTCCTGAGCCAAGTTTTCCTTTGCTAATTAAGAGGAAAAATTCACAACTTGGCTGCCGTGTAATTAAATCTGGCAATTAACACGTGTGCTAAAGCCGACGTCTTGAAAATGAGACTTATGGAGAGAAATCTACTGAAGGGAAAGCACCAGGACAGGGAGTGATCCTATGACACTGTGCTAATGATGCAGAACACTACTGGTTAAATGATGGGCCTTACTGAGAGCACTCTGCCTGTGTGACACGAGCAGGAAGGGGCATATGCTTACCCATGCTAACACCTTACCAATGAAAGGGGAGTGGAAGGGAGAGTGACAAAAGCAGAGGTAAACACATTAAGTCTCAATTAGAGTAGTGACATTAGAGAGACAGAGAACTGGAGAGAGTCCAGTGCAGGGCAACCAAGATGATCAAGGGACTGGAACATCTTTCATACGAGAAACTGGGGCTGTTTAGTCTGGAGAAGAGGAGACTGAGGGTAGATCTTATTAGCATTTACAAATATCTAAAGGATGGGTGTCAGGAGGTTGGGGCATCCCTTTTTTCTATGGTATCTAGCAACAGGACAAGGGGTGATGGGATAAAGCTGCAACACAGAAAGTTCCCTTTATCTTCTTCTTTTCCTGTTGCTTCTCTTTGTTCAGTTTTTCTTTCTAATTTTTTTTTCCCAGCCTTCTTGCCACAGAGGTTCCATCTCATCTTCCAACCATCCTGAGGGCCTTCAGACTCCCAGCAAGGTTCATCTCAGACTTCTGACCTAACTTGTATGGTCCTTGGCTACCTGGGCCATCTCATGATGGGAGACCCCACTGGGGACCTCCCTCACCCACCCCAACCAAACCTCTCTGGCTGACCACTGCTGGGACTTGCCTTGCTTTGCCTTGCCCTGCTTTGCTTTGCTTCAGTTCACTAGCCCATTTTATGATCAGTAGGGTTCTTTTCCTTATTAGTCTTCTCCTCTTTTCTCCCTTCATCTTCTTTTGCTGCTGCTTCTTCTTGGGTTTTAATATTTTCATTGTTTTTTACCCCTTCCCAGCCTCTGTGCCACAGAGGTTCCATTGCATCTTCAGAGCATCATGAGGACATTCAGCCCCCAGATCCTCCCTCACCAGCTGAACACCATGGGGTGGTATCTGACCCACCCGGGGTGTTTGGCCAGCAAGGTTCATCTCGGTCTTCTCACCTAACTGACATGGTCTTTGGCTGTGATGGGAGACCCCACTCATTCAGCCACCTCAGCCAAGCCTCTCCAGGAAACCGCTGACAGGTCATGGCATTGCCTTGCTTTTTTTCTCCAACCTTCTTGCTTTGTTTATCTTTCCTTTGCTTTACCAGGCTATGCTATTCTCTGTGGGGCTTTTTTTTCCTTCTGTTCCTTCTCTTTTACGGTCCTTAAATCTCCCTTTTACTTCTGCTCCTTCTCTCTATGCTGAGAAAAAGGGAATTGCCTCTTTAACAGCAATCTATGTTAACATTTCAATTGCACTGACTGAACCTTACTCAGCCACTACAGCTTTCCTCATTCCAAAATAATCTTTATTCAATTAACATAGGTGCAGACACTATTATGAAATAGTCGCCCACCAGAGCAACAAAGTCTTATCTTCTGTTATACCTCCTCACACACACACACACACACACACATCACCACACTTGTGAGGATGACATCCAGTGTTCAGGCATAAAATCTCAAATTACAGAGTGATTGGGGCTTTTCAACTGATCCATAAAAGTATGCACTTAGCAAAATCTAAAGACAGGTAGAAGAGATGGATAGCAGCTGATGTATCGTCTTTTCAAAACAGCCACTGAGGCATGCAAAAATAAACATATGCTGAGGTGAATGCAGTGTGTTATTCGTACAATGCAACATGGCAATGACCTCAAGTAATAAAAATAGCTGCAGATTTAAGCCCAGGGGACTATATTGCATATCAATAGCAATAAAAACAGCAGAAATAGAAATGTATTATTTATGGACCTATTTATAAAACCTAAATACTTCTCTAGTGGACCTACTTCCATAGAATGAATTGCCTTCCTCCCCCCTTCTTCTTTAGTGGTTTGCATCATGAACTAGCATAGGACTGTGCTGTTAAGACAGATCTTTGTAAAAGATACAGAATTGGAATATAGAAGAGATGCAACTCTCTCCTGCATAATTTCTCCAGTGACATAACCTGTGTTTCAATTAAGCAGCCCTGCTTTACCCCTCTGGAAGGGGAATTGCAGTCAACATCCAGGTCTGCAGCACAGTCCCACTAGGAGGATGATTCTGCCTGATAAAGATGAGCAGAATCTTTGCCATTTTGACAGCAGCATAATTAGATTATGACTGAGTTTTTCCCTTCCCTTCCCTTCCCTTCCCTTCCCTTCCCTTCCCTTCCCTTCCCTTCCCTTCCCTTCAATGTAAAGCTTTTTTGATTCAATGCACATACTGAAATGCCAACAGTGGGAAGGAAGGTATTTTCACTACCCCTGTCACTCAGATCTCTCCTTAAAACCCTCATGTTGTTTCAAATCTCATGTTGCTTTTATCTCACTGTCATTTATAGGACCATTACAAATAATAAATCCTTCCTGGGTTGCCCTATTTTCTGGACCAAAGCAATTCTGTGTTCACTGGGACAATTTTCTTTCCTTATATGTCCCCTAGAGCAAAACTGTAGGTGCTGAAGTTACTTTGCCAGCGAAAAAAAATTACCAGAGACTTAAAAGATTAGACTGGGGAAGGTAATGGATTATACTGATGGACTCAATCACCTACATTTACTTGGAGAGCTTAAGTACCTTCAGATCTGGCCATAAGCTGCTGAATAACACACTGAGTAATTTAGACACTGGACAAAGGCCTCTAAACAGACAAACAACAGACTACTGTAAAGCAGCCTAAACTTTGTCTCCTTCCTGTTGCGTTCTTTATAGACTCCAGCACCTAACTGCTGTGTGATGTGTCCCACCTAGTGCAACGGCAGACCCCTACAGCCAACCCATCAAACACTGCCTTTGCTCCTTCCTGTTGATACTTGTCCTTCCAGTAAGAAATCTCTGCCTTTATATTACTGCAAAGTGCTCAGAAATCTATTTTCACCTCCTCACAGCTGCTGTGTAACATGCACCATCATCCAGGTCTTCACTGGATTTGACCCAGTCAAACTTCAAGCAAAGCTTCATCTGCTCTTATCAGATCTTAATTTGATGTACTGTTTTCAGAAGTGTTAGACTGAGCTATCAAATTCTATCCTAATTTCTTCTCCTCCAGTTTGGATACTTTCAAATGAGTTATCTGTAACTCTGGTGAGTTAACATGAGCAGTGAATTAAATGACTGAACCTGAATTTGATCCTGCTGTAACTTATACTGGTGCAAATCAAAAGTTTTACTTTGGAATTGTTTGGGTTATAGCAGTGTAAAAAAAAAAAGGGGGGGGGGAAGGCAACACCAGCAGACTTAGATTAATACTTCCAAAATAACTGGATTTCCTTCTCCTTTGTCTTGACAAGTGAAGCCTGGTCATCACACCACTACCATGACTTTTGACATTGTGGAAGCTTAGCTCCCAAGTGAGCAGAACTTGTGAGCACAGAGATTGAAAGCTGAATAATCTAGTTTATAACATCTGCATGAAATACAGTTTAATTCCATGTGTTTAATATAAAGGAGATCAAAAGGATTATATATATATATATGTATTTTAAGACATACACATCGCTGGCCAAAGAACTTGACCAGATGTTTCCAATATCATTTTCCTGATGGAGATATATCTTTTTACATATGAATTTCACACAATTCTCTCCCAGACTTAAAGCTAGCCCAGTTTTCTCCTAATGGGAAAAACATCATGTTTCCAATGCCTTTCACAAATTTTCTGCCTAATTAAGTTTCAATTAATGGGGTTGAGAAGGGCACCTTTATTTCCAGCACACACACAGTTTGTATTTGTGGTTTGGTGAGTTGTTTTGGGGGTTTCTTTTTTAAAAAAGAGAGGAAGGAAGGAAGGAAGGAAGGAAGGAAGGAAGGAAGGAAGGAAGGAAGG